>NW_026489899.1:0-12362 GCF_026875155.1 Cherax quadricarinatus
CGAAAACCCCAAATACCGAAACTAGCGTAAAAGTATAAAAATCATATATAAATTTTTGCCTTTTTACCTTTTAATGCATATGAAAAACAAAAAAATAAAAAAAAGAAAACAGTGTAAAAAAATTATACTTTTGATGGAGGGGAAAATTCTTCAAAACTTGACATTCACTACATAAAATAAAAAAAACTTACAAAAACTTTTAAAAAATTAAATAAGCAAAAAAACTCGTACTTTGACTAAATTCATAGGGAATATAAAAGGATTTCCAAAATTAAAGTTAAATCTCGGGGGTTCGAACTGTGAGGCCCTTTTGGGGGCTCTACTACCCGGTCGCGGCTGTCTTGGTGGTTAAAATTTTGGACCATTTTTTTTTGGGGGCACCCCAAATTCCACCCACCGGACAGTCTTCCTACCATAAAATAAAAATTTATTAATCCCCTACCGGGGGGGACCACTAGACAAAAGACCCCAAATTTCCAAATGCCAAAAAAACCCCCAGGTCCAACCCCGAAAGAGGGAAACCGCGACTCTGGGGGAATGGGGAAGGGGGTCCACCTGATGACTAAGTTGAAACCCGGGGACACTGATCCGGGGGGAAGGCACCCCTGACTCTGGGAAGTGGGGAAAAGTCACCAGTGACACAATAGACTCCGGGGAACGATCCCGGGAACACCGCCGACCTTAGGTAAGTGGGGGAAAGGAAACACCGGGGAGCGGGTGGATCCTGGATCATAAACTTGGGGAATTTGGTTTTAGGGGACCCTTTTGTAATGGGGAAGGGGGGACATCCGGGGGCGAGCGGGTGGGTTCCCATACATGAACCTGGGGAAAGCATGAATACATGCAGTTGAGGGTACCTTGGGTTTTAATGGGGGAAAGGGGGAACACCCCGGGGGTAAGGATGGGTTTCCTGGGTACATGATCCAAAGAAACAAAAAAATCCGCTGACCCGAGGGAAATGGGGAAGGGGGGCCACCGGTGACACAATAACTCCGGGGAAAACACCGGAAGGGACCGCCACCTTTGGGAAGGGGGAAGGGGGGAAAAACCGGGGGCACCGGATGGGTTTCCCGATTCAAAACTTTGGGGGGGGTTTGGTTTAGGCTGACCTTTTAAGTGGAAAGGGGGGGGCACCGACGAGCGGATGGTTTTTTGGGTCATAAAACCCGGGAAGGCATGAATACTAGTTGAGGCTACCTTTGGGGAAATGGGGAAGGGAACCCACAGCGAAAAGATCCCGAACAGAACCTGGGGGGCAGAAAACATGCGTTGAGCTGACCTTGTGTAAGGGGGGAAAGGGGGAATCCGGGCGAGCGATGGAAAACCTTAAACATGAAACCTGGAAAACAAAAATACCGCGACTTCCTTTGGGGAAATGGGGGAAGGGGGAACCCCAGGGAAAAGCGACTCCTGGAAACACGAAACCCCCGGGGGGGAAGGGGCACCACCGGGCCGACCCCTTGAATTTTGTGGGGAAGGGAAAAATCCGGGGAACGGATGGATTCCTGGGCATAACCTAAAGGGGAAAGGTTTTTTGGGGGGGGGGTTTAGGCTGACCTTTAGGGAATGGGGAAGGGAACACCGGGGCCCAAAGGGTGGATTTTCCCGGGCACATGAACCGGGGAAGGGTAGGTGGGGCAAAAAAAAAAAAGGGGGCTACCAGGAACTGAAAAAACACCCGGGGGGGCCCACATGGTTCCAAATAAAAAGGGAAAAAACCCTTTAAAGGAAACGGCCTCCCACGTGGAAGGTCGTAATAAATAAACCACCCATTCCTAATTTATTGTTATTATTATTACTATACATAATCCAAAGATTTGATTCAGATTTGGATTCAAAAGTCGTCGACCTCAACAGTAGCTAATGTGGTCTTATTCCCACACCAGCCTCCCGGACAGTAGCCACGGTATGTTATAGCCCACTCCAGCCTCCCTGACAAGTAGCCACTGAGGTGTTATTCCCACTCCAGCCTCCCTTGACCAGTAAGCACGGTGAGTTATTCCCTCTCCACCTCCCTGACAGTAGCACGTGGTGTTATATTCCCACTCCAGCCTCCCAGACAGTAGCCACGGTGGTGTTACAGAAGTTGTACTCTACAGTGTTACTGTACTGTACTGATCTTCTGTGTTAACTGTACTGATCTCTTGCTACTTGCTGTACTGATCTTCTGTGGTACTCTACAGTACGGAACTTTTGTTGTTACTTTACGGGATCTTTTGTGTTAACTGTACTGATGTGTGTTACTGTGGCTGTACTGTTCTTGTATGTACTGTAACTGATCTAGTGTTACCTTAACTGTGACAGTGTATGAAGACTGAGCACATCTGTTTCCTAACACTCAGTCAGTATCTATTAATTTATTGTGACATTTTATTGGTGACATTTTTATTAGTTTCGCCTCTCCAGGAGCTTGTCAAGCCGTTCCCAACATACATGACACAGATGGTATAATATAGCTTAGAGTGAGGTGTGATGGCAGTGTGGTAGTAGTAGTAGTAATATAATATTGCAGGATGGTATTAAATAGTAGTAATAAAATATTGCAGGTGTAGTAGTAGATATAATATAAATTTCAGGTGTAAGTAGTAGTAAGTAATATAATATTGCAGTGTAGTAGTAGTAGAATATAATTATTGCAGGAGGTAGTAGTAGTATAATATAATATTGCAGTGTAGTTAGTAAAATATAATATTGCAGTGGTAGTATAGTAGTAATATAATTATTCAGTGTAGTTAGTAGTAGTAATATAATATTGCAGGTTGTGTTAGTATAGTAGAAATATAAATGAAATGCAGTGGTAGTAATAGTAGATAAAATAATATTGCAGGTGGAAGTAGTAGTAGAATATCAAATATGCAAGGTGGTAGTAGTATTAGTAAAATATAATATTGCAGGTGGTATTAGTAGTAATAATATAATATAGTCGGTGGTAGTAGAAAAGTAGTAATAAAATATTGCAGATTGTAGTAGTAGAAGTACTATAATATTGCAGGTGGTAGTAGTAGTAGTAATATAATATTGCAGGTGGTAGTAGTAGTAGTAATATAATATTGCAGGTGGTAGTAGTAGTAGTAATATAATATTGCATGTGGTAGTATAGTAGTCATTATAAATATTGCAGTTGGTAGTAGTAGTATAATATAATTATTGCATGTAGGTATAGTAGTAAAAGAAATATTGCAGTGTAGTAGTAGTATTAAAAATAATATTGCAGGTGGGTAGTATAGTAGTAAAGTATAATAATGCCGTGGAGAATAGTAGATAATAAAATTATTGCATTGGTAGTAGTAGTAGTAATATAATATGGTAGAACAATTTACTTGTAATTAGCTTTTATATCCATTTACTCATGTGCCTATACATATCCTCTGTGTCTATGTACTGTTTGTAACGGCTAGACAAAGCTCCTGGTGAGCGAAACGTTGCCACAATAAAATGTCACATTAGTTGCACTTGTGTCCTTTTACTTTACTCAGTCAGTTAACCTGAGCAACTTTTAAGTGGATCTGTCTTGTCCATAATCTTTCTCTTATATACATGTAGATGAATGGTTCAGAGAACCGACATGTTGATAAATTAGACACATGTGCAACTCTTGGGTATCTTTATTGAGGAAACGTTTCGCCACACAGTGGCTTCATCAGTCCATACATAGGAGAGACTTGAAGAACAGTAGGAGAATGAGGTAATCAGTCCCTCAACCTTGAGTCGATGTGTTCAGTCCATCAATCTTGAGTAGAATACGGCAGATGAGCGGAGAAGCAGCTTATACACCGTATGGCAGGAGAGGTGCAGCAAGTCATAGGTGGTGTCACCATTGTTCACTGAGGAAGTAGGTTCGTGCCAAGAATTTAGGCAAGCGAAGAATCCTAATATAAGTCCCAAGAAGTTGCAGTGTCAGACAGTTGCACATGTGTCTAATTTATCAACATGTCGGTTCTCTGAACCATTCATCTACAAACCTGTCAGACACTGCAACTTCTTGGGATCTTAATACTTAGGAATTCTTCGCTTGCCAAATACATGGCACGACCTACTTCCACATTGAACCACATGTGACACTACATATGACGCTGCACCTCTCCTGCCATTACGGAGATTATAGCTGCTTCTCCGCTCATCTGCCGTATTCCTACTCAAATTAGATGGACTAGAACACAACGACTCAAGGATGTAGGGACTGATTACCTTCATTCTTCCTCCTGTTCTTCAAGTTTCGCCAATTATGGACTGATGAAGCACAGTGTGGCGAAACGTTTCCTCATAAGATACCCAAGAGTATGCACCATGTGTCTAAATTAATCTTATTTACAATGAAAGAACCTTTAGTTATTCCCTCGAGTTTCATGCGACTTAACTTCATAATGTCTTTTGACTTTTCTTATTCCGATTTTATTAAATTTCTCTTTTTAATTGAATATACTGAAATCGTTAAGTGCCTTCTGCCTTATTAATTTCTCCTGTAATGTCTTTCCTTTGACCTACCAGATATATGATCATCCTGTTGTTTTTCCTATACGTAATTGTTTATTTTATCTAATTCCCTATCTGGACCTTCGGGACCTTTGAGTGGTCTCTGGTCTTATTTAGTATTTCCAGCTTTTGAATTCAACGGATTTTCAATTCAACGCTCGAGTACGTAACCAGACAAAATTTGTGAATTATTGCCAATGTGCAAGTTCCACAGTGTTCCACTAAAAACATCCACAACATCCACAGAGTTCCACTACAAACATCCACAGCAAATCCACAGTTTCCACTACAAAACATCCACACATCCACAGTGTTCCACTACAAATATCCACAACATCCACAGTGTTCCACTTCAAACATCCACTGCATCCACAATTTTCCACTACAAACATCCACAACATCCAGAGTGTTACTCTAGAAACACCATAACATCCACAGTGTTCCGCTAGAAACATCCACAGTGTTACACTACAAACATTCACAACATCCACAATGTTACGCTAGAAACAACATCCAGTGTTCTGCTAGAAACATCCGCAACATTCACAGTGTTACAATAGAAACATCCACAACTCATCACAGTGTACGCTAGAAACATCCCAACATCCACGGTGTTCTGCAAGAGAACATCCGCAACATACACAGTGATACACAGAAACATCCACAACATTCCACAGTTTACACTATAAACATCCACAACATCACATGTTACATCTAGAAACATCCGCAACATTCACAGTGTTACACTAGAAACATCCACAACATTCACAGTGTTACACTAGAAACATCCACAACATTCACAGTGTTACACTAGAAACATCCGCAACATTCACAGTGTTACACTAGAAACATCCACAACATTCACAGTGTTACACTAGAAACATCCACAACATTCACAGTGCTACGCTGGAAGTATCCACAACATTCACAGTGCTTCGCTATAAACGTCCACAATATTCACAGTGCTCAGCTGGAAGTATCCACACATTCACAGTGTTACGCTAGAAACATCCACAGCACTCACAGTTACGCTAGAAACATCCACAGCACTCAGTGTTACGCTAGAACATCCACAGCACTCAGTGTTACGCTAGAAACATCCACAACACTCAGTGTTACGCCTAGAAACATCCACAACATCCAGTCATCTTGGCGGCCATCTTGTAGATCAACAAATTCACAATTCAGTTTTGGATCACAATGCAGCAACAAATAACATTTTAGATGATTGCCACACATTTTGTTTATTCTTATTCTGTCCTATAGTATTATCCTTAATTATTGCCCCCTCCCCCCTTCCTCTATTTCCCTTATCTCCCAAAACTGTGTGTGTGTACTCGCCTAATTGTGGTTGTAGGGATCGTGTCATAGCTCCTGGACTGATTGTGTGTGTGTGTGTGTGTGTGTGTGTGTGTGTGTGTGTGTGTGTGTGTGTGTGTGTGTGTGTATGTGTGTGTGTGTGTGTGTGTGTGTGTGTACTCGTCTAATTGTGGTTGTAGGGATCGTGTCATAGCTCCTGGACTGATTGTGTGTGTATGTACTCACCTATTTGTACTCACCTATTTGTGGTTGCAGGGGTCGAGTCCTAGCTCCTGGCCCCGCCTCTTCACCGGTTGCTACTAGGCCCTCTCTCTCCCCGCTCCATGAGCTTTATCAAACCTCGTCTTAAAACTGTGTATGGTTCCTGCCTCCACTACGTCATTTTCTAGGCTATTCCACTGCCTTACAACTCTATGACTGAAGAAATACTTCCTACTATCTCTCTGACCATTTGTGTTTTTCAATTTCCCAAATTGTGGCCTCTTGTTTCCTGTGTCCCCTCCCTGGAACATCCTGTTTTTGTCCACCTTGTCTTTTCCACGCAGTATTTTATATGTCGTTATCATGTCTCCCTGACCTCCTGTCCTCCAGTGTGGTCAGGCCATTTCCCTTAATCTTTCCTCATAGGACATTCCCCTTAGCTCTGGAACTAACCTTGTCGCAAACCTTTGTACTTTCTCTAGTTTCTTGACGTGCTTTATAAGTGCGGGTTCCAAACAGGTGCTGCATACTCCATATGGGCCTGACATACACGGTGTACAGTTCTTGAATGATTCCTTACAAAGGGTATCGGAATGCTGTTCTCGGGTTTGCCAGCGCCCATATGCTGCAGCAGTTATCTGTTTGATGTTGCTTCCGGAGACATGCTCGGTGTTATACTCCCCCAAGATCTTTCCCTCCTTGAGTGGGTTTGCAGTCTTTGGGCCCACCTAGCCTATACTCTGTCTGTGGTCTTCGTGCCCCCTCCCCCATCTTCATGATTTGCATTTGGCAGGATTAAATTCGAGAAGCCATTTGCTGGACCAGGTGTCCAGTCTGTCCAGGTCTCTTTGAAGTCCTGCCTGGTCCTCATCAGATTTAATTCTCCTCATAACTTCACATCATCTGCAAACAGGGACACTTCTGAGTCTAACCCTTCCGTCATGTCGTTCACATATACCAAAAATAGCACTGGTCCTAGACGACCCCTGTGGGACCCCGCTCGTCTCAGGTGCCCACTGTGATACATCATTACGTACCAGGGACTCGTTGTTGCCTCCCTGTCAGGTATTCTCTGATCCATTGCAGTGCCCCTTCCTGTTTTTAATGCGCCTGATGCTCTTGCTTCTGCACTAATCTCTTGTGAGGAACTGTGTAAAAGGGCCTTCTTGCATTTCCAAGAAGATGCAATCAACCCACCCCTCCTCTCTTTTGTCTTACTTCTGTTATTTTATCATAAAACTCCAGAAGTTGTGACACAGGATTTGCCTTCCCGTGAATCCGTGCGGGTTGGCATTTATACTCCTGTTCCGTTCCAGGGCTCCACCACTCTCCTCCTGATAATCTTCTCCATAATTTTGCATACTATACACGTCAATGACACGGGTCTATAGTTTTAGTGTCTCTTTTTCTGTCTCCTTTTTTAAAAATGGGAACTACATTGCCGTCTTCCATACCTCAGGTAGTTGCCCAGTTTCCAGGGATGTGTTGAAGATTGTGGTAAGTGGCACGCACAACATATCTGCTCCCCTCTAAGGACCACGGGGAGATGTTGTCTGGTCCCATTGCCTTTGAGGTATCGATGTCCCTTAGCAGTTTCTTCACCCCCCTCCTCATCTGTATGTAGTCGTCCAAACACTGTTGGTGTATTCCTTGCTGGTGTCCCGTCTGGTCTGTCCCCCCAGAGTCCTTCCTGTCCTACTGTAAATACTTCCCTTAAATCTCTTGTTTAGCTCCTCACATAACCTCTTGATCGTTTCTTGTAGTTCTCCACCTTCTTTCCTCAGCCTTATCACCTGGCCCCTTGACTGTTGTCTTCCTCCTAATGTGGCTATACGCAGTTTCGGGTCAGATTTGACTTTCGATGCTATGTCGTTTTTCATACTGTCGCGGGGCCTCCCCTCCTATCTGTGCATACTCGTTTCTGGCCTTCTACTAATCCCTTTGTTTTCCGGGGTTTCCTAGCCTCCTGAAACCTTTTCCATTCTCTGTTGCCACTTAGTTTTTGCCCCCCTTTACCCCTTTCGGGTAAACCAAGGACTCGTTTTGGTCTTCCTATTATTTCCGTTCCCTTGGAACAAAACTTTCCTCTGCCCTTGCACTTTGTTGCCACATATTCCATCATCTCGTTACTTGTTTTTCCCTACCATTTCTCTGTCCCACTGAACCTCCTGCAGGAATTCTCATACCTGTGTAGTCCCCCCTTTTAAGTTTGGCCTGTCCCCTCAGTTCCTGTTACCTTCTCCACTTGTAACTCTACTATATAGTCAAAACTCAGAACCACATGTTCGCTAGCCCCAAAGGGGGCCTCTCATAAAGTGATGTCCTCAATGTCTGAACTGCTCAGGGTGAACACAAGATCCAGTTCTTGCTGGCTCATCCTCCCCTCTCTCTCTGGTTGTTTTCCCTGACATGTTGATGAAAGGGGTTTTTCCAAAGTAACACATCCATCATTTTGGCTCTCCATGTTTCGGGACCCCCATGTGGCTCCAGGTTTTCCCAGTCGATCCCCCTTGGTTGAATCGCCCATTACCATAACTTTGCCCCTGCTCGAGTGAGCCTTTTTGCCACCTCAGCCAGTGTGTCCACCATCACCCTGTTGTTTTCTTCGTACTCCTCTCTTGGCCTCCTGCAGTTCGTGGGGGGTTATACATCACTCCAATGACTACTTTATGTTCCCCGGGACTGAATTGTACCTACAATGTAGTCTTTTTCTCCAATAAATGTCCATGCCTTCCATTTCCTCAAATCCCCATGGGTTTTTTTAAATGAGCAGTGCAACCCCTCCTCCCCTCTACTCCTTCTATCTTTCCTCAGGATCTGATATCCTGTTGGGAAGAAATTTTGTCTGTTATTGTCTCAGCGAGTTTTGTTTCTGTGACTGCTATGATGTCTGGGATTTTTTCACTGATTCTTTCATTCCACTCCTCATGGGTTTTTTCATTATTCCATCCGCGTTTGTGTACCAAACCTTTAGTTTTTTTCTATCATTGTGTCATGCAAGAATATTGGGGTTGGGGAGCGAGAGCCTTGGTGGGGGCCTATATGGGCTGTGGTGGTAGGTGGGGTTTGTGTTGATGGGGGGGGGGTCCCGAATGCCCATAAGGGACAGCTGTTGGGGTGAGGTTTGTGAAATGGGGTTGGTGGCAGAGGGAACAGGAGTGGGTTGTAGTATAGGTTGCTCAGTTGCGTTGGGAATGTCGCGGTGGAGTCTTTTGGTGGGAGATTCTGTGGGTGTGTTTGCCCTTCCTCCTGTGTCTGGGGCCCCGCTCATTTTTCATTGCTTCTCGTTTCCCCCTTTGCGTCTCTGTACCCTCTCTTCAGTGTAGTCCTTTCCCTTTTTGTTTCTGTCGCGGTCGAGGTATACTCTCTGGTACCCCTCTTTCTCCCTCAGTCTTGCTTTTCTTGCAGAATCCTGGTTCGAACTGATTCTTCCTTGAAAGTTACTCTGACAGGCCGTATCCTTTCCACTCGCAAACCACCCAATTCTCTGAAAATTTGTCACCTGGTCATATTTCCCTCCCCTATTGTTTCATGATGCCTTCAATCATTTTTTTCTCCTCCTGTTTTATTTTTTCAAAGTTGGCCCCCCTTGGGGTTCTTGGAGCCCGACACAAAAACTGACCTCGCCCTTTCCTCCTCCCACTGAGTCTCCATCTGCGTCCTCTGAGGCATTTATTTTCCCTTTCCCTAGACATGTTCTTGCCTTCAGTCCCTGTCATATCTGAAACTTCTATTCTTTAGTGGGCTGTCTTTCCTGACCAGCTGCCCTTGCTACTGCGTTGGCTGTTAGAATCTCTGCATATAGCATACCTTCATTGCTTCGGGCCTGTCGTTTGATCTTAGTGTGCTCGTCGTCTTTTTTCCCCGGCCCCACGTGGGTCTGATGGGCCTTCATGTTCGGCATGTGTCCGTTGTTGCTTACCATCCCCTTGTCTGCGCCTGACTTTGAAAATTTTTGATGTCACACCTGAATTTTCATTTGTCTCTCAATCTGTTTCAGGGTTTGCAGTTTACTCTTCAAGCACTGTATCCTAGCTTCTGCTGCTAAGACCGTACTTCCCACTTCCTGCACTCTTCAGCTATCCGCCCTCCATTTTCTTACCAAGCTCTACTATCTTCCTTCCCCACTCTTCCTCCCTTTTTGGAGCTCTAGCTCCCAGTCTTTCCTCCCTGGTTCGTCCACCAGATCTCTGGGTTTCCGTCCTCTAAGGCCACCCATTTTTTTTTTTTTTTTACTTTTTATTACCACAGACAGAAGGCTAGAGGAGGGAGAGGGTGTGGGGGGGAGAGAGAGAGGATAGAAAGAGGGGAGAGAGAGGAAGAGAAAGGGAGAAAGAAGGGAGAGAGAGGGGAGAGTATGGGGTGAGGGATAAGACCAAGGGGAGGGAGAGAAATGTGAGGGGGGAGAGAAAGGGTAGAGAGAGGGAGAAAGAGAGGGGGAGGGAGAGGGAGAGAAAGAGAGAGAGAGGGAGAAAGGAGGGAAGAAGGCTATGAAGAGAGAAATGCGAGGGAGGGGAAAAAGGGAAAAAGGTCTGTGGGGGAGGCAGTCAAAATTCCAAAAGGGTCAGCTGTGTTGGTTTCGGGGTCGAGACCCAGCTCCTGGCCCCGAGTGTGTATGTGTGTGCGCGCGTGTGTGTGTGTGTGGAGCACGTCAGTTGTTTGTATGTCCCAGAAAAACAATTCACTTCTGTGTATCCGTAATACTAATGAGATACCACTAACACTGAGAGTAGTTCTAATTATATAAATAGCGTGTGTTAACAATCATTCTTTCACCCAGTTATTACTACCTTTACTACATGTGTAGAGGAGGGAGAGGGTGTGGGGAGAGAGAGAAAGGGGAGAAAGAGGAGAGAGGGGAGAGAGAAAGGGTAGAAAGAGGGAGAGAGAGGAGAGAGTATGGGGGTGAGGGATAAGACCAAGGGGGAGAGAGAAATGTGAAATGTGGGGGGGGAGAGAAAGGGTAGAGAGAGGGAGAAAGAGAGGGAGAGAGGGAGAGAAAGAGAGAGGAGAAAAAGGAGGGAAAGAGGGGATTGAAGGGAGAAACGCGAGGGAGGGGAAAGGTAAGAGGTCTGTGGGGAGGCGGTCAAATTCCAAGGATCAGCTGTGTGTACTCACCTAGTTGTGGTTTCAGGGGTCGAGACCCATCTCCTGGCCCCGAGTGTGTATGTGGTGGCGTGTGTGTGTGTGTGTGAGAACGTCAGTTGTTTAATGTCCCAGAAATACAATTCACTTCTGTGTATCCGTAATACTAAAAGAGAACCATTAACACTGAAAGTAGTTCTAATAATTAAAATACTAGCGTGTGTTAACAAGTCATTCTTTTCACCTAGTTACTACATGTGTACCCAGTACTTGCTTCTCAGATTGTAAATGTCTTTGTGTCCTAGACCATTATCTCCCCGAAACTGTTGTCAGGGCTGTAGTCCCATTAGCCACGACTTAACCTCCTGCTTTACCTTACTCCTACAAAGTTTATCTTCCTACTACTGCTAGGTGTTGTGTGTATGATAATCGCTCTGGAGCAGGGTTTAGATATCGAGTTACCAGTGACCGCTGGCCGGCTCTATCACTCAGACTCCCCGCCAACCACAAAACAGGTGATTTGTACGTTACTGGTCAGGGGACCCTCCATCCAGAAAGCCTGATGTACGATGCTCGCTGTACGATGACTCGTGCAAACCCCGCCCTTCCGCCGCTGGCTTCTTCGCTATGCTTACTCGTTGCCCTTTGAGTCCTCTTTACCACACTTTTCACTTGTTATACTGCTACTTTTATAATTTACACTTCACTTTGGGTAAGTACACTACTTATTTGTGATGACACTCGCCTGTTATGGCGGCGCTAAATCCCTCAGGCCTACTGCTGCCCACCACCCCTGCTTATATATATTTATGTATATGTATGTATATTATTTTAAATTATATCCCTTCTGGCTAGATTGTTCACTCTGTGTGCTACATCACATTTTGTCGTTAGCCACCCTCTCTTAATTCTATTTGGTCTTTTTTTGTGTGTGTGGTTGTGTGTGTGTGTGTGTGTTATGTGTTGTGTGTGTGTGTGTGTGTGTGTGTGTGGGGTGTGTGTGTGGGTTTTTGTTACCATTTTGTCCTAGGCACATGTCGATTAGACACTAGGCCTGTTGTATATGCGTGTGTGTGTGTGTGTGTGTGTGTGTGAGAGAGAGAGAGAGAGAGAGGGACTTACTTTTAGGGTGATATAGATACCATCAAAATTAACAGATACCACTGATACGCGTAAATGGTTTGTTTGTGTGTGTGTGTGTGTGTGTGTGTGTTGCTGTTTTAGTGTGTGTTGTGTGTTTGTGTGGGTGCTTGTTTTTGTGTGTGTGTGTGGTGGTGTTTTGT
>NW_026489909.1:0-20279 GCF_026875155.1 Cherax quadricarinatus
CTTTGGGACCTTTGGGGCCCCAAATGGGGTCCCGCTGGTAGCAGGCCCCACGTGGTCCACGCTGAGGGGCCCCCCTGTGGTCCACGCTGGGAGCAGGCCCAAAACTGGGGCCACGCGGTAGCGCCCAACTGTGGTCCACGCTGTAGCGGGCCCCAAATGTGGTCCACGCTGGGAGCTGGCCCAAAGTGGCCACGCTGGACCGGCCCCAAATGTGGCCCCGCGGAGCGGCCCAAATGTGGGCCCCGTGGTAGGGCCCCTGTGGTCCACGCGGTGCAGGCCCAACTGTGGTCCCCGCTGGTAGCGCCCAACAGTGGTCCCCTGGGACAGGCCCAACTTTGGCCACGCTGGTACAGGCCCAAAGTGGTCCACCGGGGCAGGCCCAAAATGTGGTCCACGCTGGAGCGGCCCAACTGTGTCCACCTGGTAGCAGGCCCCGTGGTCCCGCTGGACAGGCCCAACGGGTCCACCGGTACAGCCCAAAATGTGGTCCCGCTGGTAAGGCCCCAACCCGGGGCCCCGTGAGCAGCCCCCGTGTCCACGCTGGTAGCTGGCCCAACTGTGGTCCACGCTGGGACGGCCCAAATGGGCCAAGCTGGTACAGGCCCAACTGTGGTCCACCCCTGGTAGCACCCCCCGGGCCCCAAAAACTGTGGTCCACGCTGGTAGCAACCCAAATTGGTCCACGCTTGTGCGGCCCAACTGTGGTCCACGGGGGCGCCAAAAGGGGACCAGGCCCAACTGTGGTTTCCACGCTGGGACGGCCCAACTGGGTCCACGCGGTAGCAGGGGCCCAACTGTGGCCCGCTGGAGCGGCCCCAAATGTGGCCACGCTGGTAGCAGGCCCCCAAATGTGGTCCAGCTGGTAGCCCCAACGTGGTCCCGGGTACCCCAACTGGGCCCCCGCGGTAGCAGCCCAACTGTGGTCCACCTGGTAGGCCCAACTTGGCCACCTGGGGCCCCAAATGGGTCCACGCGGTACAGGGCCCAAAGTGGTCCACCCCTGGTAGCGGGCCCAAAATGTGGTCCACGCGGTAGCGGCCCCAAATGTGGTTCACGCTGGGCAGGCCCAACTGTGGGCCCGCTGGTACAGCCCAACTTGGGGCCACCTGGTACAGGCCCACTGTGGTCCACGCTGGTAGCGGCCAACTGGGCCCCCGTGGAGCAGGCCAACTGTGGTCCCGCGGTAGCAGGCCCACTTTGGGCCCCGCTGGTAGCGGCCCAAAATGTGGCCACGCTGGTGCAGCCAACTTTGGTCCACGTTTGGGAGCAGGGCCCACTGTGGTCCACCTGGTTGCAGGCCCACTGTGGTCCACGCTGTAGCGGCCCCCACTGTGGCCCACGCTGGTAGCAGGCCAGCACTGTGGCCCACGCTGGTAGCAGGCCAGCACTGTGGTCCACGCTGGTAGCAGGCCAGCACTGTGGCCCCCCCGGGCGGGCGCCCGCACTGTGGCCCACGCTGGTAGCAGGCCAGCACTGTGGTCCACGCTGGTAGCAGGCCAGCACTGTGGTCCACGCTGGTAGCAGGCCAGCACTGTGGCCCACGCTGGTAGCAGGCCAGCACTGTGGTCCACGCTGGTAGCAGGCCAGCACGTGGCCCCGCTGGTAAGGGCCCCCCCTGGGTCCCGCGGTAGCAGGCCACACTGTGGCACGCGGTGCAGGCCAGCACGGGCCACGCTGGAGCAGGCCGCATGTGGCCCGCTGGTACAGGCCAGACGGGCCCCCACGCGGTGCAGGCCCGCACTGTGGCCCGCTGGAGCGGGCCCACAGGGTCCCCGGGGAGCAGCCACACTGTGGCCCCCCGGTGCAGGCCAGCATGTGGCCCACGCTGGAGCGGCCACTCTGTGGCCCACGCTGGTAGCAGGCCAGCACTGTGGTCCACGCTGGTAGCAGGCCAGCACTGTGGTCCACGCTGGTAGCAGGCCAGCACTGTGGTCCACGCTGGTAGCAGGCCGACTGTGTCCAGCGGGAGCGGCCAGCCTGGGGTCCCCCTTGGTAGCGGGCCCCAGCATGTGGCCCACCTGGTAGCAGGCCAGCACGTGGCCACGCTGGTACGGCCACATTGGGGTCCACGCTGGTAGCGGCCACAGTGGTCCCGTGGTAGCAGGCCAGCACGGGGGCCCACGCGGTAGCAGGCCATCACTGTGGTCCAGCGGTAGCAGGCCAGCACTGTGGTCCCCGCTGGAGCAGGCCCAGCACTGGGTCCACCTGGTAGCGGGCCAGCATGTGGCCCACCTGGTAACCACACTGGGGGCCATCGGGTAGCAGGCCAGCACTGTGGTCCTCGCTGGTAGCAGGCCAGCCGTGGTCCACGTCTCAGTTTTAAACCGTTTACCAGTTCAGAGTAGTAACCATTTACCATAACCTCCGTTGCCCCAACGAAAAACCGTCTCTCCCTGAGTCACGGTCTTTCATTTTGTGTGCCCTCAGGATATTAAAAGCCCCCCTCCATAGGGAATGCAGCCCGGTTTTCAGATTACAGTTGAGCAAGGAGAAGGAACGGTAAGGGCTCTCTCCACATAACAGCAATTATACAATAACAGCCACTGATATTTCTTCCCTAATCCCGTACGAACCCCCACATGATAAATGGTGTACAGCGGTGTGGAGCGTGGATTTAATTTTTTAAGGGTAATTAAAGGGGCTTTTGAAGACGTTGTGAATACCCGGGCAGGGTCATAGGTGAACCTCCACCACCACTCTCCCTCGCCACCTCCAGCCCCCAAAGGTCGCCTACCCCCTCAAACTTTTGCCTGCAAGCCTTGCAGCCTTTAAAGCTCCGGGCTTAGTTCGTGGTAATTTTTGCTTAAATCCCGGGGGTTGCCCCCGGATTTTAAATTTAACCAGTCAGTAACCCAAACATTGGAAGTGACCCCAGTCCCCTATACCAGCCTGTCCCCTTCATCCAACGCTCCCCCGTTTTGTGCCGTTACACGTCTTCCAGCATCCATTCTCGTGGGTAAGCCATTTCATCAACCCCGTTCTAACCCCAGCTGAGAGAGAGAAGTAACCCGCAGTAAAAATTAACCCAAAGTTCCTCTGAGGTATTGTTTATACGCTTTGGCTCCCTGTTGGATCTAAGAGTGGTTTTTACCATTCCTGGGGCATAGAGGGGTTTTAAAGCCACCTTCGGGGGTGAGTGGGTGCGGGGCAGCCCCCCCAGCGTCCCCCCCACCACTCCCCCTCCCACCCCCCCGGGTGCGCGGCAGTCCCCCCAGCGAGAGTCACACCCACCACTCTCTCCCCCACCCCACCTCCACTCATCTCCCTGGGGTTGTTTGCACCATTTACCGGGTCCTAAAATGTTTTGGCTCAATAAATTGGTCAAGAATTTTGCTGGTCCCACCATAAAGCCAGTTATGGGTTCGTCTAAACGCACATTTCTTCACAAAACAGGTGAGTGGAAGAGGAAACACCGCCCGCCCACAGGCAAATCTTCGCCCCCACCAAAGTACTCACGCCCTTACTACTCCCGACTTCGTAAAATTTTTTTTTGAGACATTTTTCGCTTTAAAAATTTGCGTGGTGAGACTTTATAGTAAATTTTTTGTGTACTTAAACCTTGTGTTTTCAGTGTAAACGCCTTATTTTTTTTACTCAGTATTTTTAGAATATTTTTCAGTGTTTTCACTTTCTTAATTTTTTATTCTGTTTTTTTCTTTATGCCCCCTTCTCTATAAGTTTTTTGTGTAGTGTACCAGTCAGTCACCCGGTTAAAAGTGATTATTTTTTTTTATTGTATTCTTTCAGCATCCAATTTCTATTATTTCTTGTGTGTCTTTTTTTTCATGCCACAGGTCTCTTTCCTCAATTTTTTCGCAGATTGTACCATTATTTTTGCCAGCAAATTTTTGTCGATCAGTACAGAAAGATTTTTTTGTTAAAACAGGGGGATTTTTGTTGTAAAAATATTTTTTAAGAAGTGTGCTCCGTTTACTGTAGTGTTTTTTTCCCTTTTTTGTTCCTGTGTTTTTTCAATTTTTTAATTTCTTGAACAAATTCACTCTTGATGTAATTTAAAATTTTTAAGTAAAGTGTTTTTTTACCTGTTTGAAAAATTTTTTTGTCTAATTTCTTTTAAGATTAAAAGTGTTCAATCAGTTTTTTTTTTGGTCTTCATATTTTAATTCATTTTTTTACCTGAGTTTTCCCAGTAATTTTTATTACGAGTGTTTATTTCTACCCCTTATTTTGTTCACTTGTTCTGAAGTGAATTATTTTGTTGAACTGTTCTCGTAAATTTCTTTTTTTTTATTGATATTTTTTAATAAAATTTTTTAAAATTTTGTCTATGCATTCTTAAAAAACTTAAATTTCCCAGTTAACATTTAAAAATTTTTTATTGTACACTTTCACTTGATTTTAAAATTTAATTAATTAATTTTTTTTTTATTAGCAAGATAAAGACAGCTCATTTTAAATTAAAATTCAGTCTCCGTAATATTTTTCTTGTAATTTAAATTAAAATTTTTTTTTTCTTGGTAAATAGCCTTTAAAATTGGTTTTCCTTCCTCTTCGTGTATCTTAGATTTAATTTTTTATTTTTTTTTGAAAATTAGTTGTATTTTTTTCTTTTCAATTCTAAAAATTTTATATCATTTTTATTGTTTTTTTTTTGTTTTATTTTTCTCGTGTTATTTTTGCCTTTATGTCTCCATACGTCAAGTGATATTTAGTGAATGTCGACACTCGACCCCTAAGGCTATACTGCGGTCCTGTCATCGCCCCACATTTTCCTTACCGACTGACAGACCAACCAGACCCGAGTTTATAGTTTACCGTGATTCCCTTGATGCTTACCTTTATTAAATGGCCAGTAAATCTTGAAGCATTTTTTGCAGCCTTTTCGTTCTCTGTAGGCCCTAGGTGAAGGTCCCCCTTCAGAGGAAAAGCCTTATCAGAATTGCAAAAGAAGCTCTTTATCGACCCTGCTGCTTTTCCCGGTTGATCCCCTTGATATGCTGACTTCAGGAATCTTACTAAGTGGTCACAATATGGGGGAAATGTTTCGTTTTTTCCCTTGTCCCGTAAAAACAGCTGACCCATTTTGTTTTAGGGAACTAGTGAATGCTACACCCATGATACTAATCTTGAGGCATTGCGTTAGATTAGAAAAAATTTTTTATCACATTTATAAATGCGCCCAAATCATCTTTTCTCCCAAAACTAAACCTTTACAAAAATAAATTTGCTAAAATGCGTTTTTGGGCAAAAAAAGAACTAATCCCCCTCTTCTTTTTGGCTTATGACTCATCCCCAAACTGAACGTGGAACCTCTTCGCCAAATCAGACGTTCCTTGTCCCCCCCGGGTACTTTCCCTTGTATAAAAAGAAAATGTCACACTTTGCCTCAGTCTGCACACCTCTTGTTTGCGCCACAGAGAAAAAATCGCAGTCGTCAACCATCTCGAGATCACCAAAAACCATGACAGAGTCGTTATACCCCTCGTAGTATTCATAGTACATTCAGTAACCATGCGGCGGAATTGTTCAACTGGGGTTTTTCCGTGGACATATTGCAATTAATTGTCCTGATAGTTACCCTAAGAGACCTTTACTGATGATAGTACTCAGATCTTCCCTCTGTACTTTATAAAATCAACATGCAATCGAGGAAATGCTCTCTATAACCTTCAGTCTCTAGATTTTTCCGGGTCGTTCCAACTGCAGAACCCGTCGAGGAAAACAGATCTCGTGGTTTTCAAAAAACCCCCAAAACCCCAGGTAAAAAATTTTTCCCTTTCTCAAATAACCAAACCAGGTCGTTTTTCCCAAATTTGGGGGGAAATTTCCCCCCCCCAGCAAACCGCCCCAGGTGACAGAAAGGTGAAAATGAGTACCCCCATCCCCTTTCACAATCCTTTGAAGCCTTAACAGTCTCGACATGCCAACCCTGCTGAGAGTTGCTTCACATGTCTTGACATAGATGATTTTGGGGATGGAGTAAACAATCTTTTCGATAAAAATCCACCTTTTTTTTTGCCATAACTTCCAATAAACCCCATAGGCCCTAAGTGCAAGCATCTTTTTTATAAGGGCCCCCTTTAAATTGTTCGGGGACTCTGGTGCGCAAATCAATATTATTAGGTTATTTTTGTTTTAAGGATAAGAAGTTACACTTCTTCTCGTAGAACCGACTCCTTGTCCCCCCTTTAGGGGGAGTTTGGTTTACCTGCGTTTCCGAGGTAGCTGCCCTAACCTTTTCCCTTTTATCCAAGGGTGATTTCACTGTTCCTTCCTTGTTGTCGACAATTCTTTCCGGTGACCTTCTACTGGTTTTGCTTCCATGCGAGACTTCGCATTGTGCTCGCCCCCTTACGTCCCATCACAAATTGACAACTTGTTTTCCATTTGGGGTTACCAGCTTGGATCCCGAAAATCTGTTATCCCTTGCCAGGTAGAGTA
The DNA here is from genome assembly GCF_026875155.1 of Cherax quadricarinatus. Taxonomy (NCBI): domain Eukaryota; kingdom Metazoa; phylum Arthropoda; class Malacostraca; order Decapoda; family Parastacidae; genus Cherax; species Cherax quadricarinatus. The sequence goes on from NW_026489909.1 coordinate 6,403, forward strand.
GGGATTAAGTCCTTACGACAAATGCGTTCTCCAGTAGGACCCAAGCGGTCGGGCACTGTAATTCGTCACCCCCATCAGTTTTTCCACCTAAACCTTCAGAATTGCGGGTTTAGCCCATCCTCAAGTGTCCGAGGACGCCCCAGTTTCCCTTGAGTGCTCAACCTTCCCTGCAATGCCTGCTATTTCGAGTAGTATTTTCCACAGGGGACCCTTGTCGGAAAAAAAATTATTTGAAACTAGAAAGCCATTCTTTTTTGATGTCACATCCCCGTTGCGAAAGACGTTTCTGTTGCGCTAGTGCTCTCACTAAGTTCCCTGTAGTTGTTCCTTGTTCCAGATGGTGATAACGTCCTATTTTGACAGTTTTCCCTGCAAGTAAAAGGTCATTTGTTGAACCATCCTTACTGTTGTAAGAGATAAAGATCCATTTCTACCTGGCCAACACCTGGTCACAGTGTTCCCTTAGAGCAAATCCAATCTTGTTGCCCTTGTTCATACCCTTACCCTGTTCGGTAGGGAAATGAGTTGCACCTGACCTGGGTCGGTCTTTTCTGCCGGGGGAAACCACCCCACTGCCTGGATAAACTTTTCCCACCATTTTGGGAGAAAGACTTAGCCCCCCACGATTCCCAATGAGTCAAGCGTTTGTTGACTCTGTTGAAAAAACCGTAAAAGCCATTGCTTTACAGGGAAAAAGGGGGTGAAAAACGCTTTTGTCCCACGTATTCCATTTAAACCCCGGTATAGACCTATCTACAACCTGCGACAGAATGCCTCTTCCAAGTTGCTGTCGAGAAGAATTGTCAATCAAATGTTTAGATGGAGTTATTGCACCTGCAATTCCCCTTGGGGAAATGCCCCCTTTGATACTAGTACCTAAGAAGGATGGTACTTGGCCCCAGTAATTTGACTTTAGGGTTAAACCAAAAAAAAACCATTCCATGCTTTCCACTCCCTGTACTGGGTGATCTTTTACGTAATTTTGGGAGATAAAAAAGCCTTTTCAACCCTAGATTTTTTAAAAAGGGTTTTGGCAATCCCTCTTCACGAGGACACCAAGACTAACGCATTTCCACCCCTACGGGTCTTTTTCCTTCCCCCGTATGGCTTTGGGGATTACACTTCCCCACCCCTTTCAAGGCTCATGACTAATTTTTTAAGGTTCATGGGTAATGCACTTTGGGCTAGAGACGTAATCGTCTGTCTAAAGACTTGGATACACACTTAAAAAAGACTTGATGTAGTACTTGGAAGCTGAAGAAGCCTTTTAAAAGATCAAACGTCAAATGTAAATTTTTTTTCAGATCAGAAATTAAGTTTTTGGGTCCGTAGTCACTCCTAAGGGGGGTTTACGACTGAAAAAAGTAAAGAACTGCTGTACAAATTTTCCAACTCCCAAAAATGCGATGCCGGATCCTTTTGGGGGCTTAGCAGGTTTTTATAGATCTTTCTTTTCCAATTTTTTCTTCCATAGCTGCTCCCTTAACGATTGTTTAAAAAAGAGCTCCTTTTGTTTGGACCTTCCGTCAAGAAAGACATTCCAAACTCAAAAAAAGAAAACATCTGCTCCAATTTTGAAAATTTTCCCAGATTTTTCTAAGCCCTTCTACGAAAACTATCTAGTTCAATGGTGGGTCCCGTACTAGCCAGAAACCGATGCAAGTACAAGCAGTTGCTTTGCTACCCGAGTCCTTTCAAAGGCTGAACGAATTTACTAACTGAGCAAAAAAGCTTAGCAATAGTATGGTCTTTAAGGACTTCCGAGACATTTTTACAGTCTCGTATGTCTTGACAGATCATGCTCCACGGGAACCCCCTTATTCCAAACAAACAAACCACGGGAAATTAGCTAGAGGGACCTTACTATCCAAAAAAGTTCAACCCACCTTTAGCATTTACCGGGCAAGTAAAAAGTATCGCAGATGCCTTATCCGCAATGTTAGTAAGAACTGCAGACCCTCCTTTTAGTGCTAAATGTAAAGAATGCTCAACGAACAAAAATCCATTGTCTGGTGTGATCGTTTTCCTGTTCCGGGAAGATCTTATTCTGACTGTGAAACCACCACCCCCATCATGACTTTGTCAGAACCAAAGAATTACGTTCAAAAACACAGATTTGGGTACCCCTACAGAAAGTATACCAGTTAAAATTTCCCACAGTCACTATGAATGTAGCCTTACAGCAGTTCACGATGTACCAGGTGTTCACACCCGGGATGGATCGTTCAGTAAAAAAACCCAGATTGAAAAATTTTTGGCCTCGTAGGCAACTGATATTTCGAGTATGTTAAAAATGTAGTGTCTGCTGCAACATAAAGGCAAGCTAATGGTCCAACCCAAAATCCAAGTGTATAAAAATACAGCGAAACCTTGGGAAAGAGTTGCGCTAATTGTTAACTAATTTCCGATGTTCCCTCCAAGGTAACAAACATCTGTGTTTTATGGAGCCCATTTCCCCAAAATTATTCGAGTTATTTCCTATTGCAGATAGACTGCCGAGAAGAGCTAAAGCGTTTAAAGAACGATTATCTGCGGCATCCCACCCCTAACCCCTTTGAAAACGATAATGGAGGTGAATTCTGTAATAAAATTCTTGAAAATTTTGTCCCTTTTGACAATCTCTAATCCACCATTGTTCCCATACCGCCAGAAGGGTTTAGCGGAACAACCAATAAGAAAGTACTTTGATGCTTAGAGCCACTATCAACCCAAACAGTAAAACTTGGGATAAGTTAACCTGATGTGCAGTGTGCTAAAAATTCTGTTACAATTTTCTATAGGTGCCTCCATTTTATGCTTGATGGTGTAGAAATGTTTCCCTTTATGATTTGTTGTTTTCAATCCAAACCAAAATTTACAACCCTATGATTTCATAGAACTCGCCCCTTTTACTAAAAAGTTTTTAGAAGAATCCAAAAACATTTTCTAAATCAACACTGAATTTCAAGAGTGCAAATACTAGAAAGCCACCCAAAAAACAAAGTAGGTTCAAAGGTTATGCTGTTTAACTTTAACAAAACGCCAACCCAAAAGTTATCAAAATTTTTGTTGGTCCTTTTTTCGGGATTTTAACAATCACTGGTAATAAGTATAAGGTTAGAGAGTTTAGTACTGGTCAAAAAAAAAGAATCGCATTTGGATAATGAATTTTAGTAATGATGAAATGACTTTTCCCAACCCAGACTAATGTGAAAACCTGCAATCCTCCTGATCCTTACTTCTTCCTCTAACCAGTCAGTCGTCACCTGAATGTCGTTATTCCCTATAACGACAGGTTTTGAGAAACCCTCAAGTATCTTTTGAAAACTTCAATTCAGATTTGCCTCAAAACAGCAGAGTACCCAATGCTACAGGTTTTGATCCTCCCAGAGATGACCCCCACTGCTATGCCAATCTTACCCTAGCAGTTTGGGGTTAAATGTAAATAACCTGTATAGATAATAATTACAGTATCAATTTATCTGTATTCAAAAAATTTTTTTTTTTGTGTTCTGTTCTCTCCCATTTCTGAAGTTAACATCTGATTTGCGTGCCCCCGAATCTGCTTTCTTTTTAAACACTCTTTCTTTGTATATTTTCCCTTTTCCCAAAAACCCGTAGATACACGAATACGGGATCGATCGATCAAATTTTTGTTTTATAAACTTGTAATCTCAACGTTGATTCGGTTTTTTTGGGGGTTTTAAAGTTGTACTATAGTAACCTTTGTATTGCATTCAGTTTCAGTTACGAAAAGTTTTCTCCCATTGTTCAATAGTATTATAATGTTTATGTTGTGTCTTTGACATTGTATAGAACAGCCCAAGCCGTACCCCGCCCCTTTTTGGTTTTTTATTTGTTGATGTCGGGGGCACTACGTTAGCGTGCCAGCCCAGTAGTAGTAACCCGTTACCGTTCAGTAGGGTTTCCAGTTTCCAGAACCCTCCTTGACTCAATATCAACCGTCTCTGCCTGAGCACGGTCTTTCATATTGTCTGACCTCAGGGGTATTCAAAGCCCCCCCACATAGGGACTGCGGGCCCGGGTAGTAGTATTACGAGTGTGAGCAAGGAGATAGGTAACGGTAAGGGCTCTCTCCCCATAACGCAATTTTACTAATAAAAGCCTACGGATATTTCTTCCCTAATCCACATCGAACTCCCAATGATCACGCTGGTACAGGGCCCCACGGGCCCCCGCGGTAGCAGGCCAGCACTGTGGTCCCGTGGTAGCAGCCAGCCCTGTGGTCCCCTGGGACAGGCCAGCACTGTGGGCCAAAAGGGTAGCAGGGGCCCGCACTGTGGGCCCACGCTGGAGCAGCCACACTGTGGCCCACGTGGTAGCAGGGCCGCACGTGCCCACCTGGGAGAGGCCAGCATGTGGGCCCACGCGGTACAGGCCAGCACTGTGGTCCACGCTGGTAGCGGCCACACTGTGGCCCACGCTGGTACAGGCCGACTGGGCCCACGTGGTACAGGCCAGCACTGTGGCCCACGCGGGAAACATGCCCACTGGGCCCCCGTGGTAGAAGCCAGCACTGGGTCCACGCTGGTGCAGGCCCGCACGTGGTCCCAGCTGGTAGCGGCCACCTGTGGCCACGCTGGTAGCAGGCCGCACTGTGGTCCCCGCTGGGAGCAGGCCAGCACTGTGGCCCGTGGTACAGGGCCCGCACTGTGGCCCACGCTGGGAGCGGCCCCGCACTGGGCCCCGCTGGTACAGGGGCAACTGTGCCCCCCCTGGTACAGGGCCCCACTGTGGCCCACGCTGGTAGCAGGCCAGCCGTGGTCCAGCCGGTAGCAGGCCCCCACTGGGTCCACGTGGTACAGGCCCGCCCTTTTGGCCACGCTGGTGCAGGCCAGCACTGTGGTCCACGCTGGACCCCCCAGCACTGGGTTTACGCTGGTACAGGCCAGCCGTGGCCCCGCTGGTGCGGCCAGCCTCTGGGCCAAAGCGGTAGCAGGGCCACACTGTGGCCCACGTGGGGGCAGGCAGCACTGTCCCCCGCTGGAGCAGGCCGCACTGTGGCCCCCGCTGGTAGCGGGCCCGCACGGGTCCCCGCTGGTAGCAGGGCCGCACTGTGGGCCCCGTGGTAGCAGGCCAGCCCTGTGGTCCACGCTGGGGAAGCACCAGCACTGTGGCCCACGCGGTAGCAGGCCCGCACTGGGCCCACGCGGTAGCAGGCCACACTGTGGCCACGCTGGGAGCAGGCCAGCACGTGGCCCCGTGGTAGCGGGCCCGCACGTGGTCCACGGGTACAGGCCAGCACGGGCCCCGCTGGTAGCAGGCCAGCACGTGGTCCCAAAGTGGGAGCAGGGGGCCCGCAAATGTGGTCCACGCTGGTACAGGCCAGCCTGTGGTCCACCTGGTAAGCGCCAGCACGTGGTCCACCTGGTGCAGGCCGCACGTGGGCCACGCTGGTAGCAGGCCAGCCTGTGGGCCACGCTGGTTACAGGCCACACTGTGGTCCACCGGAGCAGGCCAGCACTGTGGGGCCACCCCTGGGGAGCAGGCCACACTGTGGGGCCACGCTGGTAAAGGCGCACTGTGGGCCCGCGGTAGACCAGCCTGTGGTCCACCTGGTAGCAGGCCGCACTGGGTCCACGCGGGAGCAGGCCAGCACTGTGGTCCACGCGGTACAGGGCCACACGTGGTCCACCTGGTAGCAGGCCGCACTGTGGTCCAGCTGGGAGCAGGCCAGTGGGGGCCACGCTGGTAGCAGGCCGACTTTGGGCCACCCGGAACAGGCCAAACACTGTGGTCCCCTTTGGTAGCAGGCCAACTGTGGCCCACGCGGGAGCAGGCCAGCACTGTGGCCCCCTGGTCCCGGCCGCACTGTGGTCCAGCTGGAGCAGGCCAGACGTGGGCCCCCGTGGAGCAGGGCCCGCACTGTGGCCCACCTGGTACAGGCCGCATGTGGCCCCTGGTTAGGGCCAGCATGTGGGCCACGTGGTAGCAGGCCCACTGTGGCCCACGCTGGACAGGCCCGCATGGGGTCCACGCGGTAGCAGGGCCCGCACTGTGGGCCACGCGGGACAGGCCCGCACGTGGTCCCCCGCTGGAGAGGCCCGCACTGGGCCCACGCTGGTGCAGGGCCCGCACTGTGGCCCAGCTGGAAGGCCCGCACTGTGGTCCCGCTGGTACAGGCCCACGTGGCCCACGCTGGTAGAGGGGGAGCACTGTGGCCACGCTGGTAGCAGCCGCACGTGGCCCCCCTGGTAGCAGGCCGCACTGTGGGCCACGCGGGAGCAGGCCACACTGTGGTCCACGTGGTAGCAGCCCCACTGTGGTCCACGCTGGTTTCAGGCCCACGGGTCCACGGGTGCAGGCCAGCACTGTGGTCCACCTGGGAGCAGGCCAGCACTGTGGTCCACGGGGGGTTGCAGGCCAGCACTGTGGTCCCGCGGGTAGCAGGCCCGCATGGGTCCACGTGGTAGCGGCAGCCGTGGGCCACCTGGGAGCAGGCCAGCACTGTGGTCCCCTGGTGCAGGCCAGCACGTGGCCCACCTGGTGCACCAGCACTGTGGGCCCCCGTGGTAGCAGGGCCCGCCCCCCCCCACACCACACTTTTACCTTCACCCCCACTGTGGCCCCCCGCGGTAGCAGGCCAGCACGTGGCCCGCTGGTAGCAGGCCCCACTGTGGTCCACGCGGGACAGGCCAGCACTGTGGTCCACGCTGGACAGCCCGCACGTGGCCCACGCTGGGCAGGGCCCCCGGTGGTCCCCGTGGTTCAGGCCAGCCGTGGCCACGCTGGTACAGGCCGCCTGTGGCCCGCTGGTAGCAGGCCCGCACTGTGGTCCACGCAAACAGGCCCGCACGTGGCCCCCGCTGGAGCAGGCCGCCTGGGTCCACGCGGTAAACAGGCCCCGCACTGGGTCCACGTGGGAGGCCGCACTGTTTCCACGCGGGAGCAGGCCAGCACTGTGGGCCACGCTGGTAGCAGGGGGCCCGCACGGGTCCACGCTGGTAGCAGGCCAGCACTGTGGCCCACGCTGGTAGCAGGCCAGCACTGTGGTCCACGCTGGTAGCAGGCCAGCACTGTGGTCCACGCTGGTAGCAGGCCAGCACTGTGGCCCACGCTGGTAGCAGGCCAGCACTGTGGCCCACGCTGGTAGCAGGCCAGCACTGTGGCCCCCGCGGTAGAGGCCAGCACTGTGGTCCCCCTGGTAGCAGCCAGCACTGTGGTCCACGCTGGAGCAGGGCCCGCACGTGGCCACGCTGGTAGAGGCCACACTGTGGTCCACGTGGTAGCAGGCCAGCACGTGGGCCACGCTGGTAGCAGGGCCCCCTGTGTCCACGCTGGTGCAGGCCCGCACGTGGTCCAGTGTAGCAGGCCAGCACTGTGGTCCACGCTGGTAGCAGGCCCAGCACTGTGGTCCACGCGGTAGCGGCCCCACTGTGGCCCCGCTGGTAGCAGGCCACACTGTGCCCCTGGTACAGGCCCCACTGTGGCCCCCGCTGGTAGCAGGCCCAACTGTGGCCCCCGTGGTAGCAGGCCCCTGTGGCCACGTGGTGCAGGCCAGCCTGGGCCCACGGGTAGCAGGGGGCACTGTGGCCCCTGGGAGCAGGCCAGCACTGTGGCCCCCGCTGGGAGCAGGGCCCGCACTGTGGCCACGCTGGTAGCAGGCCTCACTGGGTCCACGCTGGGGAGCAGGGCCGCCTGTGGCCACCGGTAGCAGGGCCGCACTGTGGTCCCCCGCTGGTACAGGCCGCACTGTGGGCCACCTGGTAGCAGGCCACACTGTGGCCCCCGCTGGTACAGGCCAGCACTGTGGCCCCCGCTGGTACAGGCCAGCACGTGGCCCCCGCTGTAGCAGGCCAGCACTGTGGCCCACGCTGGAAGGCCAGCACTGTGGCCCCGCTGGAACAGGCCACACTGTGGCCCACGCTGGTACAGGGCCGCACTGTGGCCCACGCTGGACAGGCCCCCCACTGTGGCCCCTGGTGCAGGGGCCCCCTGTGGCCCCCGTGGTAGCAGGCCAGCACTGTGGGCCACGCTGGTACAGGCCGCACGTGGTTCACGCTGGTAGCGGCCAGCCGTGGCCCCCCGCTGGTACAGGGCCCGCCTTGGCCCCCGGGTAGCAGGCCCCACGGGCCCCCGCTGGTAGCAGGCCCCACTGTGGCCCCGCTGGGAGGCCACATGTGGCCCCGCTGGGGCAGGCCCGCACTGTGGCCACGCTGGAGCAGGCCGCACTGTGGCCACGCGGGAAGGCCAGCACTGTGGCCCGCGGTAGCAGGCCAGCACGTGGCCACGCTGGTAGCAGGCCCCACTGTGGTCCACCTGGTACAGGCCCACTGTGGCCACGCTGGACAGGCCAGCACTGTTCCACGCTGGTGCGGGCCAGCACTGTGGCCCACGCTGGAGCAGGGCCACACTGTGCCCACGCTGGGAGCGGGCCCGACGTGGCCCCCGCTGGTTTCAGGCCAGCCTGGGCCCCCGCTGGTAGGGGGGGGGGGGGGGCAGGCCCGACTGGGGGCCACGCTGGGAGCAGGGCCCGCACGTGGCCACGGGTAGCAGGCCAGCACTGGGGGCCCCCGCTGGAGCAGGCCAGCACTGTGGCCCGCGGGACACCCGCACTGTGTCCACGCTGGGGCAGGCCAGCACTGTGGTCCCCGCTGGTTTGCGGCCAGCACTGTGGCCCACGCTGGTACAGGCCAGCACTGTGGCCCCCGTGGTACAGCCAGCACTGTGGCCCCCGCTGGTAGCAGGCCAGCACTGGGCCCCGCTGGTAGCAGGGGCCCCAAATGTGGGCCCCCCTGGTACAGGGCCCCACTGTGGCCACCTGGGACAGGCCACACGTGGCCACGTGGTAGCAGGCCCGCACTGTGGGGCCCCGCTGGTAGCAGGCCAGCACTGTGGCCACGCTGGTAGCGGGCCCCACTGGCCCCCGCTGGTTTGCAGGCCGCACTTTGGGGCCCGCTGGGAGCAGGCCCACTGTGGCCACCTGGTAGCAGCCCCGCACTGGGTCCACGGGTACAGGCAGCACTGTGCCACCTGGGAGCACCGCCTGTGGTCCACGCTGGAGAGGCCGCCTGGGTCCACGCTGGGAGCAGGCCAGCACTGGGTCCACCTGGTAGAGGCCCGCACTGTGGTCCCCGCTGTACAGGGCCCGCACTGTGTCCACCTGGTGCAGGGGACACGTGGCCACGCTGGGAGCAGGGCCCGCACTGTGGTCCCCGCTGGAGCAGGCCCAAAATGTGGTCCACGCTGGTAGCAGGGCCCGCCCGTGGTCCACGCTGGTAGCGGGCCACCCTGTGGTCCACGCTGGGAGCAGGCCAGCACTGGGCCACGATAGCGGCCCAGCACTTGGGCCACGCTGGTAGCAGGCCAGCACTGTGGTCCACGGTAGCAGGCCAGCACTGTGGCCCCCGCGGGAGCAGGCCCGCCCTGGGTCACGGGTGGTGCAGGGCCGCCTGTGGCCCCCGCTGGTAGCAGGCCGCCTTGGTCCACGGGTAGCAGGGCCAGCACTGGGCCCCCGCTGGAGAGGCCCCGCACTGGGCCCCCGCTGGGCAGGGGCCCGACTGTGGCCCACGCTGGTAGCAGGGCCCGCACGTTTGGGCCACGCTGGGAGCAGGCCAGCACTGTGGTCCACGCTGGGGAGCAGGCCAGCACTGTGGCCCCCGGTAGAGGCCAGCACTGGGCCCCCGTGGTAGCAGGCCACACTGTGGTCCACGCGGGAGCAGGGCCCCACTGGGCCCAAAGCTGGTAGCAGGCCAGCACTGTGGCCCACGCTGGGACGGCCACACTGGGTCCACGCGGTAAGGCCCGCACTGTGGCCACGCTGGGAGCAGGCCCAAATGTGGCCCCCGGGTAGCAGGCCCGCCCCTTTGGCCACGCGGTGCGGCCGCACTGTGGTCCCCCTGGGAGGGGCCCCCGGGCCCCGTGGGGGGGCCCCCGGGCCCCGCGGGGGGGAAAGGGGGGTGGGGGTGTGGGGGTGGGGGGGGGGGGGGCCGGTGGGTGGGGTGGGTGCGGTAGGGGAGGGTGGGGGGGGGGGAAGGGGGGGGGGGGGGGAGGGGTGGGGGGGGGAGGGTGGGGAGAGGGGGTAGGGTGCGGCAGCAATGGGGGGTGGGCAGGGAGTGTGGGGGTTTGGGGGGGCACCCATTTACGTGGTCGGGTGTGGGTGGGGGAGGCCCGTGGGGGGTGGGGGGGGGGGGGGGGGGGTGGGAGTGGGGGAAAGGGATTGGGGGGGTGGGGTGTGGGTGGGGTTGGGGGGGGGGGGGGCCTGGGGGTGTGGGGGGGTGTGGCCAGGGGGGGGGGGGGGGCGGTAGGGGGGGGGAGAGGGCCGGGGTCCCATGGGGGGGCCGCCCGGGGGGGTGGGGGGGGAGGGCCTGTGGGGGTGGGGGGGGTTTTGGCCCCCGGGCGGCCAATGGGTGGGGGGGGGCGGGGGTGTGGTGGCCCCCCTGTGTCCCCCCGGGGGGAGGGGGTCAGGGTGAGGGGGGGGAGGGGTGCAGGGGCCTGGGGTGGGGGGGGGGCGGGGGGGAAAAGTGGTTTAGTGGGGGGCCGCCTGGATGGGGGGAGGGGGGTGGCCCGCGGGCGCCCCGGGTCCCGTGGTGGGGGCCCCCCGGGGCTTTTTTTTCCCCAAAATGGGACCTTTTCAGGCATTTTTTACCTTTAAACAAGTTTTTTCCCCTAGCAGGGGCCGCACTGTGGTCCCCCCGCTGGTAGCAGGCCAGCACGTGGTCCAGCGGTACAGGCCAGCACTGGGTCCACCCCCGGTAGCAGGCCGCACTGTGGCCCCCCTGGTAGCGGGGCCCGCACTTGGTCCCCGCTGGTAGCAGCCCACTGTGGCCACGTGGGGAGAGGCCAGCAACTGTGGGCCACGCTGGTAGCAGGCCAGCACTGTGTCCACGCGGTAGCAGGCCACACTGTGGCCCCCGCTGTAGCAGGCCCGCACTGGGCCCCCCGGGCAGGCCCTGGGGTCCACGCTGGGAGCAGGCCAGCACTTTGGCCACGCTGGAGCACCCCGCCTTTTGGGCCACGCTGGTGCAGGCCAGCACTGTGGCCCCCGCTGGTTTGCAGGGCCGACTGTGGCCACGCTGGGACAGCCAGCACTGTGCCCCCGCTGGTACAGGGCCCCATGTCCCCCGCTGGTGCAGGGAGCATTGGTCCCCCGTGGTGCAGGCCACACGTGGCCCCGCTGGTAGCAGGCCCCCTGTGGTCCCGCTGGAGCGGCCACACTGTGGCCACGTGGTAGCGGCCACACGTGCCCACGCTGGTAGCAGGCCAGCACTGTGTCCAGCGGAGCAGGCCGACTGTGGGCCCCTGGTAAGGCCGCACTGGGCCACGCTGGTACAGGCCCGCACGTGGCCCCCGCTGGTACAGGCAGCATGTGGCCCGCTGGTAGCAGGCCGCATGGGCCCACGCTGGAGCAGGCCAGCACTGTGGCCCCGCTGGTAGAGGCCCACACTGTGGTCCACCCCGGTAGCAGGCCAGACTGTGGCCCCCCCTGGTACAGGCCAGCCTGTGGCCACGCGGAGCAGGCCCACTGTGGCCCACGCTGGTACGGGCCCGCACTGTGGCCCCCGCTGGGGGCGGCCAGCCTGTGGGCCACGCTGGTGCAGGCCAGCATGTGGCCACGCTGGGAAACAGGCCCGCACTGTGGCCACGCGGGAGCAGGCCCCCCACTGTGGCCACGCTGGTAGCAGGCCCCCACTGTGGTCCCCCGCTGTAGCAGGCCAGCACGTGGCCACGCTGGGAGCGGCCCGCACTTGGCCACGTGGGTACAGGCCAGCACGTGGTCCACGCTGGTGCAGGCAGCACTGGGCCACGGGTTTGCAGGCCAGCACGTGGCCCGCTGGTAGAGGCCCCATGTGGCCCCGCTGGTAGCAGGCCCCCGGGTCCCCGCGGTAGCAGGCCAGCCTGGGTCCAGTGGGGCAGGCCGCCCCTGTGGCCCCCGCTGGTACAGGGCCCGCACGTGGCCCCTGGTAGCGGCCAACGTGGCCAGCTGGTACAGGCCACCGTGGTCCCGCGGTAGCAGGCCAGCACGTGGTCCACGCGGTAGAGGGCCCCAAATGTGGCCACGTGGTCAGCCAGCCTGTGGCCACGCTGGTAGCAGGCCAGAACTGTGGCCACGCTGGTAGCAGGCCAGCACTGTGGCCCACGCTGGTAGCCCACACTGTGGCCACCACGGCCCACACTGGGCCACCTGGTAGCAGGCCAGCACTTTGGCCCCCGCCCGGAGCAGGCCCCACTGGGGCCACGCTGGAGCAGGGCCAGACGTGGCCCCCGCGGTGCAGGCCACATGTGGCCACGCTGGAGCAGCCCGCACGTGGCCAAGCTGGGTACAGGCCAGCACGTGGTCCCGTGGTAGAGGGCCCGCACTGTGGTCCACCTGGTGCAGGCCAGCCTGGGCCCCCGCTGGTAGCAGGCCCGCACGTGGCCACGCGTAGAGGCCAGCACTGTGGCCACGCGGGGGAGGCCAGCACTGGGCCCACGCTGGTAGCAGGCCACATGTGGCCACGCGGGAGCAGGCCAGACGGGGCCCCGCAAGGCAAAATTTCCAAAGACCCAAATGTGGGCCACGCTGGTAGCGGCCCCCGCCGTGGCCCGTGGTAGCAGGCCACCTGTGGCCAGGGGTAGCAGCCAGCACTGTGGCCCCCCCGCCCCCCGGGAGCACCAGCACTGGGCCCCCCCTGGAGCAAGCCCGAAATGGGTCCACCCCGTAGCAGGCCAGCACGTGGTCCACCTGTACAGGCCAGCACGTGGTTCCCCGCGGTAGCAGGCCCAGACTGTGTCCACGCGGTAGCAGGGCCCCACTTGGCCCCCTGGGAGCAGGCCAAAAACACTGTGGTCCACCTGGTACGGCACACTGTGGCCCCCGCGGTAGCAGCCCACGTGGTCCCCCCGTGGTAGCAGGCCAGCATGTGGCCCCCGTGGTAGCAGGCACAATGTGGTCCACGCTGGTGCAGGCCAGCACTGTGGCCACGCTGTAAAGGCATTTTCCCCAAAAAGGGGACTTTGGCCCCCGCTGTAGCAGGGCCCCACTGTGGGCCACCTGGAAGGCAGCACTGTGGGCCCCCCGGGCCCCCCCCCCCAAAAAGGGGGGTAGCAGGCCAGCACTGTGGCCCCACGCTGGTAGCGGCCACACTGGGCCCGTGGACCCGGCAGACTTGGTCCACGCTGGTAGCAGGCCACACTGTGGCCCACGCTGGTAGCGGCCCCAAAAACTGTGGCCACGCTGGTGCAGGCCGCATGTGGCCCAGGAGCAAAGGGCCCGCACTGTGGCCCACGTGGTAGCAGGCCCGCACTGTGGCCCCCCCTTGGGAGCAGGCCACACTGTGGCCACCCCCCCGGGGAAGGCCAGCATGTGGCCCCCGCTGGTAGCAGGCCCGCACTGTGGCCCCCCCGGGAGCGGCCAGCACTTTGGGGCCACGCTGGTAGCAGGCCCCAACTGTGGTCCCGCGGAGCAGGGCCCGCACTGGGCCCACCTTGGTAGCAGGGGAGCACTGTGGCCACGCTGGTGCAGGCCAGCAAGTGGCCACGCTGGTAGCAGGCCACACTGTGGTTTTTTCCCCACCCACGGGGCCCCTGGTAGCAGGCCGCATGTGGCCCCCGGCTGGTAGCAGGCAGCACTGTGGCCCCCGTGGTCAGGCCAGCACGTGGCCCACGCGGGAGCAGGCCAGACTGTGGCCACCGGGTGCAGGCCAGCACGTGGCCACCTGGGACCCCCGGCCAGCACTGTGGCCACGCTGGTGCAGGCCGCCTGTGGCCCCCCACCCCTGGGTACTGGGGGCCAGCCTTTCCCCCCCGGGTGCAGGCCAGCACTTGGGGGTTTTCCCCCCCCCACCCCCCGGTAGCAGGGCCGCACTGTGGTCCAGCTGGGACAGGCCAGCACTGTGGCCCCCGCTGGTGCAGGGCCCGCACTGGGTCCACGCCCGGTAGAGGCCAGCCTGTGGCCC
>NW_026489920.1:0-64222 GCF_026875155.1 Cherax quadricarinatus
AAAATTTTTTTCCAATTGAAACCATTGTGGGTCCTGTCTTGGCTGGAAATTTTCAGCACACTATTACACCCCCTTTATTTATTCCTGTTTTTCCATTTATACCCCTCGATCATATCCCCCAAATTCTACGCCTTTCGAGAGTGCGTTCAGGGCCTCAGTCTATCCTCACAGGGAAGATTTCTGATACTGGGATCATCTTTGTCAACCCTCCTTTGAAACGTTTCCAGAGCATTTTATCCATTCTGTAATACGGTGACCGAACATAAGAACATAAGAACATAAGAAAGGAGGAACACTGCAGCAGGCCTGTTGGCCCTACTGGGCAGGTCCTTTACAATTCATCCCACTAACAAACATTTGACCAACCCAATTTTCAATGCTACCCAAGAAATAAGCTCTGATGTGCAAGTCCACTCAAATCCAACCCCTCCCACTCATGTACTTATCCAACCTAAATTTGAAATCCCCAAAGTCCTAGCCTCAATAACCCAACTAGGTAGACTGTTCCACTCATAAACTACCCTATTTCCAAACCAATACTTTCCTTGTCCTTTCTAAATCTAAACTTATCTAATTTAAATCCATTACTGCGGGTTCTCTCTTGGAGAGATATCCTCAAGACCTTGTTAATATCCCCTTTATTAAATTTCCTATCTTCCACTTATACACTTCGATCAGGTCTCCCCTCTTTCTTCGTCAAACAAGTGAATGTAACTTAAGAGTCTTCAATCTTTCTTCATAAGGAAGATTTCTAATGCTATGTATTAATTTAGTCATCCTACGCTGAATGTTTTCAACGAATTTATGTCCCATTCTGTAATTTATGGAGACCAGAATTGAGCTGCATAATCTAGGTGAGGCCTTACTAATGATGTATAAAGCTGCAGTATGACCTCGGGAAATTTCTGTTGCTTACACTTCTTGATATAAATCCCAGTATCTATTTGCCTTATTACGTACGCTTAGGCATTGCTGTCTTGGTTTAAGGTTGCTGCTTACCATAACCCCCAAGTCCTTTTCGCAAACTGTATGGCTAAGTTCTACATTATTTACTTATAAGTGCTTTGGGTTATGGACACTTCCGAGCTTCAAACCTTGCATTTATCTACATTGAACTGCATCTGCCACTTTTCTGACAAGAGTAGGTTTGTCTAAATCCTCCTGAAGTTTTCCCCAACATCTACGTTTGAATCAATTATCCTACCTATCTTCGTGTCATCGGCGAATTTGCTCATATCATAGTAATTCCTTCATCAAGATCTTGATTATATTATTAAAAAACAACGGGCCCAAGAACTGATCCCTGTGGAACGCCACTTGTTACTGTCCCCAACTCGGATTTAACCCCATTTTTGGACACTCTCTGCTTCCTGTCTGTGAGCCATGATTCGATCCACGAGAGCATCTTCCCCCAATGCCATGAGCTGCTACTTTCTTCAACAGTCTTTGGTGCGGAACTCTATCAAATGGGCCCGAGCAGCATAATCAAATGAGGCCCAACCAAGGATATATAGAGTTGAAAAACAACCTGAGGACTTCTATTATTTATACTTCTAGATATGAAGCCAAGAATTCTGTTAGCTTTATGTGTCAGTATGTTCTAAACTCTAATCCGTACCTACTCTCTGCCTTTTTGCTTGAAGCTTTAGTTTGTGAAGAATCATCTTCCCCCGGTCCTTTTCCAATTTCGTTGGAAAAACGTTGATTTCAAAAGGGGGATTTTAAAGTACTTTTTACCCACTGATCTTGAAAACCATGATGGGGGTTTTCCAAAACTTTATTTCCTTCCATTTTATGTGTAGTTGTGGTAGCAAAATTTTTTTTGGGTTTTCAATGAGGGTGGATGCTGAACTTTTTTTTCCCCCAGGCCCCAATGATTGACGGGGATGACCAGGGGGGAACCTCTTGCACGACTGCCCCACTCACATAACAAAATTGAGGGGAGCCAGGGGGAAGCCTCTTGCACGAGGCCCCATCACAAACAATGATTGACGGGGTGACCATGGGAGCCTCTTCACGACGTCCCACTACATAAAAGCAACTATGAAATCCCCCTAACTTTCCCTCAAAATAAAAACCCACCTTCTATGAGCTGGAAAAATAAGCAGGCAGTGAGACAGTGTGTGGAAAGAAATCACTGCCGCAACCCTTTTGGAACCTTTTGCGACACGTAGGTGTTTATTAAAACCCAAATTTTAACCATGAATTCTAATCTGTAAATTACATCTGTTGGGAAGCATTTTGGTTTTTGGCCCAGTGTTTATGAAGAATATATCAAAATTGTGATTAAACGAGTGATGGAAAAGAAGTGGTAGAAAAGACCTCATAATAATTATAGAAAAAAAGAGTACATACAGTAACACAAAAGAAAATACGAAACACACAAGAAAAGTACAAATATACATCACAGAGACAGGTAAACAATACCAAACAAAACAAAAAATAAAAAAAGGGAAGAGATATAATACAAGAAAATAATACAAAAAATAGCAGTATGGAAAAATTTAGACAGAGTTCTAGGGCCGGTTGTAACATCAACCCCAAACACTCCTTTTGCCAAAGGTTGACTTTTATTTTTTCCAAGTTTTTTTTTTTGGTTTGCGAATATTTTTTTCAATTAGTGAAAGAAAAGGGACATGAGAGAAAACTAATTTTTTAAAAATTTTAAAAAAAACTTTTTTTTTTTTTTTGTATACCAGTAAAAAGATTCTCTCAGTTGCTACTTCCTTTATTTCGCGGGGAGGAAGGCCCCAGTAGAAAACCGGTGAAGAGGGGGGCCCGGAGCTAAGACTCGCCCCCTGCAGCCACAAATGGGTGGTAACACACACCCAGGTGATAACAGATGAATCTTCCCCTGGATATCAAATCCTCTGGAAAGACATGGGGAGGAGAGGGGGAGGAGGAGTTGCACTGCTCATTAAAAAACCAGGGGGGTTTTGAGAAAAGGAAGGAATGGGGCATGGGCGAAATGGTTTATTTGTGGAACAATCACTCTAAGGCCAAAAGGTGTAATTGCAGTAATGTACAACCCCCCACAGAACTGCAGGAGGCCAAGAGAAGAAACGACGAGGAAAAAGGAAGGGTCGCCCACAAGCCGAGGTGGCCGAAGAGCCACAGGGGGGAGCAAAGAAATTATGGGTGTTTTCAATCCAAAGGGGATATGGGGAAAACCTGGACCCATTGGGTCCCGAAACATGGAGACCCAAAGAGATGGATGTGGTAGGGGAAAACCCTCATCATCAACATGTTAGAGACACTCCCAGAGAGAGGGTGAGGATGATCCAGCATGACGGGCCCTTGTATTCACCTTGAGTAGTTCAAACCGAGGATATCATGATGAAAGCCCCCTAGGAGCTAGTGATCTGTGGTTCTGTGTTTGCTACTATTGAGTACAAGTGGGAGGTCAGGAATAGGTGGTACAAAAAAAAACTACAAAAGGGGGGCCTCGGGCCCATGGGGAAAATTCTTGAAAGACATTCGGTGGGAGAGAGAACTAAAGGAAAACCCAGTAAAAGAATGATGGACTATGGGCACCAAAATTCAAGGGGAGGGGAGGTTTGCTTGCAAGGGAAACAGAAATAATGGGAAGACCAGAACGAGTCCTTGATTCCCCAAAAGGGTGTAGGGAGGAAAAAAACTAGATGTACTGAGAATGGAAAGGGGTTCAGAAGAAAGGACTCAGGAAAATAAAGATTAGCCAAAGGGCCCCATAAATACAAAAAGGCACAATCCCGGACTGGAACGATGGGTTATTTGTGTATTAGCGAAGGGCCAGAAATAAAAATTGCACAGTAAAAAGGGAGGCTCAGCACAATATGAAAATGCGTAGCTTCGAATGTAAAGTCTGCCCCAACGATGTAAAAGCAATCAGGGGGAAAACAACAGTCAAGGAGCCGTAATCAGAATGGGGGAAGGTTGAGGAGTTCACAAGAAACGACCGAGAGGTATGTGAGGACCCAACACGAGTTTTAAAAGAAGTGTTTACAGTGAAAATCGGTAGGTTTCGGGAAAATCAGAACTAGAGGTACACCAACAAGTTTTGGGGTGAGGTCAAAAACCCTTTGGGGGGGGAAAAGAAGTTGCTATGTGAGTGCACCTCAAAAGGGTGTAAACAGAAAACATCTCCCCGGGGGTCCTTGGGAAGGGAGCAGAGTTTGTGTGTGCCATAACAAAGCTTCAACATACCCAAAAAAACTGGAAAAATTTTTGCCCAAATTTTTTAAAAAAAGGGACAGCCTGGGGCATTAAACTAAAACCTGTGTCACAAAACTGATGGTATGAAAAATCATGGAGAAGATATCAGGGGGAAAGGTGGTGGAGCACCCTAAAAAAAGAAACAAGTGAATAATCGAAAAACCAGCACGGCTTAGGAAAAAAATTGCGTCAAAACCCCTTGGGTTTATAAAAGGGTGACAGAATAGACAAAGAGAAGGTGGATAGACTGCATTTTCTTGGACTGAAAAGAAGGCCTTCGAACGTTCCTTTTAAAGGGGGGTTATGCAAAAGAGAGGATCAGGCACACTAATAGGAAAGGATTGCAATGGATCGAGAATACCTGACGGGAGGCAAAACGAGCATGGTGCGTGACGGGGCCAAGGGGGCCCCGGACAAGCGAGGTTCCACGGGGTCAGCCCAAGGACCTGGTGTTTTTGGGATATGTGAATGAATAACGGAAGGGATAAACCAGAAGTGTTTTTGTTTGAAATGGTGAAGTTCTGGGAGAATCAAATCGGCGGGACAGCGGACACAAAGAGACCGGACGGGTACAAGCCTGGTCCAGAACTGCCCCTTGAATTTTAAAACCCTCCAAATACAAATCATGAAGACTGGGAAGGGAAAAAGAAGGCCGAGACACGTATATTAGGTGGCCAAGATTGAAACTCACTCAAGGAAAAATTAGGGTGGATAACACCGGCACTTCCCCCTGAGGCGCACACAATCGATAATGTTGCAGCGCAGGGCGTCGGAAAAACCCTAAGGTTGCGTTCCGATACCTCGAAAGGAAATCCTAAAGTTTTGTGCCCCATCTACGTCAGGCCCATATGGAAATGCAGCACCAGTTTGGAACCCCAACCTGGTAAAAACACGTCAAGAAATTGAGAAGGGAAAAAGTTTGAAACAAGACTATCCCAGAGTAAGGGGATTGCCCTCGAAAAAGGTGAAGGGAAATGGGCCTACGACACTGGGGGACAGGAGGGCGGGGAGACATGAAACACATAAAAATACTGCGCGGAATAGACAAAGGGACAAAACAGGATGTTCCAGAGAGGGGGACACGAAACAAGGGTCAAAATTTGGGAAAAATTGAAGACTCAGAAAATCAGAGGGATGTTAGGAAGTATTTCTTGAGTCAAAAAAAGTAGTAAGGCAGGGGAAAAGCCTAGAAAGTGACGTAGTGAGGGGGAACCCATACTATTTTTTAAGACGGGGTTTTTATAAAGCTCATGGAGCGGGAAAAAACCCCCCCTAGTATCAAACGTGAAGGGCGGGCCGGGCTATGAATGACCCCCGCTTCCCCATTTGGTGAGTACAAATTGAAAAACCAACGCACACACGCCCAACACCACACACACACACACCCCAAAAACCCAACACCACTTTTCCATACACTACACACACAAAACCGGCCGGTGTCCAGGAGTCCGCGTTCCGGATCCGCCTGCGTCCCCTCAGGGATTCTCCCTTCCCCACTTCCCCAGGGGGCTGCCTCGAAAGCCGGTGAGTGTCCTTTTTTTGTCTCTCCCAGGTCCGCGTGTCCGGAGCCCCCTGTGTCCCCCCAGGGATTCTCCCTTCCCCATTCCCCAGGGGTTGCCCGCGGCCGGTGTGTGTCCTTTTTTGTCCTCCCCGGTCCGCGGTCCAGGGGCCGCCCGTGTCCCCTCAGGCATCCTCCCTTCCCCACTTCCCCAGGGGCTGCCTCGCGGGGCCCGGGGAGTGTCCTTTTCGTCTCCCCAGGTCCGGGGTCCAGGGGTCCGCCTTTCCCCCCCGGATCCTCCCCTTCCCCCCCTTCCCCGGGCTGCTCGACGGCCGGTGAGTGTCCTTTTTCGTTCTCCCAGGGCCGGGTCCAGGGGTCCGCCTGTGTCCCCTCGGCTTCCTCCCTTTCCCCACTTCCCCAGGGCTGCCTCGACGGCCCGGGGTTCCTTTTCGTCTCTCACCGGGCCGGTGTCCAGGGGGTGCCGTGTCCCCTCAGGGTCTCCTTCCCACTTCCCCGGGTCTGCCCCGCGGCCGGTGGGTGCCTTTTTGTCTCTCCCAGGTCCCCCGTGTCCCGGGGTCCGCCTGTGTCCCCTCAGGCATCCCCCTTCCCCCCCCAGGGTCTGCCTCGACGGCCCGGGGATGTCCTTTTCGTCCCCTCCCCGGGCCGCGTGTCCCGGGGGCCGCCTGTGTCCCCCCAGGGACCCTTTCCCCACCCCCGGGTCTGCCTCGGGCCCGGGGAGTGTCCTTTTTCGTCTCCACCGGGCCGCGGTCCAGGGCCGCCCGGTTTCCCCCCAGGCATCCTCCCTTCCCCCTTCCCCCCGGGTCTGTCTCGACGGCCGGGGGGTGCCTTTTCGTCTCTCCCAGGTCCGGGGTTTCCCGGAGTCCGCCTGGTCCCTCAGGCATCCTCCCTTCCCCACTTCCCCGGGTCTGCTTGGGCCCCGGGGAGTTCCTTTTTCTCTCTCCCAGTCCCCGGGTCCGAGTCCGCCTGTGTCCCCCAAAGGGATCCCCCTTCCCACTTCCCCAGGGTCTGCCTCGAGGCCGGTGATGTCCTTTTTCGTCTCTCCCGGTCCGCGTGTCCAGTGTCCGCCTGTGTCCCCCCAGGCCCTCCCTCCCCATTCCCCGGGTCTGCCCGACAACCCGTGGGGTGTCCTTTTTGTTCTCCCAGGTCCGCGTGTCCAGGAGTCCGCCTGTGTCCCCCCAGGCATCTCCCTTTCCCCACTTCCCCAGGGGCTGCCCCGACAACCAGTGAGTCCTTTTTCGGAGTCCACCTGTTGAAGGCCCGGTCTCCCCCCTTCCCACTACCCCCCCACCCCAACCTTTCACCCCCCCCCGGGCCGTGGTTCCGGGTCCCCGTGTGCGGCCAGGTGCCCCCCCTTCCCCCACCCCCACCCCCAACCTTGCCCACCCCGTCCCGGGTCCGTGGTTCAGGGTCCATTGTGTGAAAGGGCCCGGTGCTCCCCCTTCCCACTACCCCCCCACCCCAAACCTTTCAAAACCCCCCCCCGGCCCGGGGTTTCCCGGAGTCCCCTGTGTGAAAGGCAGGGCTCCCCCCTTTCCCAATACTCCCACACCCAACCCTTGCACCCCCCCGGGTCCGTGGTTAGGAGTTCACCCGTGCGAAGGGCCCGGTGCTCCCCATCCCCCCTTCCCCCCCACCACAACCCTTTCAACACCCCCCCGGGGGCCGTGGTTCCGGAGTCCCCCTGTGTGAAGGCCCGGGCTCCCCCCTTTCCCCCCTTCCCCCCCCCCCAACCTTGCCCCTCCCCCCCCCCGGGGGCCGTGTTCCCGGAGTCCCCTTTTGACGCCCGGTGCTCCCCCTTCCCATACCCCCCCACCCCAACCTTGCACCCCCCCGGGTCCCTGGTTCCAGGGTTCACCTGTGCGAAGGCCCGGGGCCCCCATCCCCCTTTTCCCCCCCACCCCAACCTTGCACCCCCCCCCCCCGGGGCCCTGGTTCCAGGAGTCCACCTGTTGAAGGCCAGGTGCTCCCCCTTCCCCACTTCCCCCCCCCCCAACCTTGCCTCCCCCCCCCCCGGGTCCGGGTTCCAAATCCACCCGTGTGACGCCAGGGCTCCCCTTCCCCCCCTAACCCCACACCCCAACCTTTCACCCCCCCCGGGGTCCGTGGGCCAGGGTTACCCGTGCGAAAGGCAGGGGCTCCCCCTTTCCCCCCTTCTCCCACCCCCAACCCTTTCACCCCCCCGGGTCCCTGGGTTCCCGGGTTCCCTGTGTACGCCAGGGCCCCCTTTCCCCACTACCCCCCCCCCAACCTGCCACCCCCCCCGGGTCCGTGGATCCAATTCACCCCGTGCGAAGGCCAGGTGCTCCCCCCTTTCCCCCCTTCCCCCACACCCCTTCCTTGCACCCCCCCCCGGTCCGGGGGTTCCAGGGGTCCACCCGTGTGCGCCAGGTGCTCCCCCTTCCCCACCCCCCACCCCTACCTTTCACCCCCCCCCCGGGCCGTGGTTCCGGGGTTACCTGTGCGAAAGGCCCCGTGCTCCCCCTTCCCCAACCCCCCCCCCCCTACCTTGCACTCCCCCCCCGGGGCCGTGGTTTCCCGGGTTTACCGTGTGAAGGCCGGGGGCTCCCCCTTCCCCCCTTCCCCCCCCCACCCTACCTTGCACCCCCCCCCGGGTCCGTGGTTCCAGGGTCCACCGTGGTGACGCCATGCTCCCCCTTCCCCACTACCCCCCCACCCCAACCTTGCACCCCCCCGGGGCCGTGGTTCCCGGGTTCATGTGCAAGGGCCCGGGGCTCCCCCTTCCCAAATACCCCCACACCCCCAACCCTTTCACCCCCCCCCGGGTCCGTGGTTCCAGGGGTTCCCTGGTGAAAGGCCCGGTGCTCCCCCTTCCCCCTTCCCCCACACCCCAACCTTGCACACCCCGGGCTGCCTCAACAACCGTGGTATCCTTTCCCCCCTTTCCCCCGGTCCCCTGTGTCCAGGGAATCCTCCCTGGGCCCCCCGGTGCTCCCCTTCCTCACTTCCCCTTTGGATATCTTCAGTCTCCCTTTCCCCGGTTTTGTATCCCCAAGTCAGCTACCACCCTCCCTGTCTAGCCAGATGGAAAGGGTCTTGTTTAGCTGGTTTTTTACTGTAGAAAAACTGTCAGGTGGGGGGAAAAACGGAGGGGGGCACCAAGAAAATGCGTCCCGTAGTTCACCCCAAGACAGTCTAGCCGTAATTTTGCCAGAGCAGCCAAGTACGCAGTTCGCCACCAAAGGGCCCGGCCCTCGTTTTAAAAATTTGGGGTTTTATTTAATTTCACAATCTCAAAAATTAATATAAATTTTTTTGGTGCTTAATAAGCAGCTTAAGTGTTTGTGAATGTTTTGTTTTAATAACTGTAAAAAATATTAAACTTCGTGTTTTTTTTTTGTTATTTGTCTTATGTATTTGTAAACGATCAGTTACAAGCGCCGCTCACAATGTTAATAAGTCACTTTATCTGACTTTTTGGGTTATCCTGGGTAATTTACATATTCGTTAATATGTATGATAGATTGTGTAAGTGTTTTTACATGTACTTGTACCTAAGTAAACTTACTTAACTTACACATACACTTGTTTTTACACTCATTTGCGCATTTCCGTAAACGAAGCTTGTTGGTTCACCATCATTCATACACTCGTAAAACTGCGCACATGAGCACACACACACACACACACACACACACACACACACACACACACCTACACACACACACACACACACACGTACTCATATACAACAGGCCTAGTGTCTAATCGACATGTGCCTAGGACAAAATGGTAACTAACACACCACACACACACACAAGGTAATGGAAGTAGGACACGAGAGAGAGAGAGGTGGGTAGATTGCATTTTCTTGGACTGCAAGGCCTTCGACACAGTTCCTCACAAGAGATTAGTGCAAAAGCTAGAGGATCAGGCACATATAACAGGAAGGGCACTGCAATGGATCAGAGAATATCTGACATGGAGGCAACAATGAGCCATGGTACGTGACGAGGTATCAGAGTGGGGGGCCTGTGACAAGCGGGGATCCAGAGGGGTCAGTCCTAGGACCAGTGCTACTTTTAGTTTATGAGAATGACATGACGGAAGGGATAGACTCAAAAGTGTCCCTCTTGGCAGATGATGTAAAGTTAATGAGGAAAATTAAATCTGATGAGGATCAGGCACGACTATAAAAGATACCTGGACTGGCTGGAAACCTTGTCCAGCAACTAGCTCCTCGAATTTAACTGTCATGCATATCGGGGAAGGGCAAAGAAGATCGCAGACAGAATATAGGCTAGGTGGCCAAAGCCTGCAAACCTCACTAAAGGAAAAGGATCTTGGGGTGAGTATAATACCTAGCACATCTGAGGCTCACATCAACCAGATAACTGCTGCAGCATATGGTCGCCTGGCAAACCTGATACCTCAGTAAGGAATCGTTGAAGACTCTGTACACCGTGTACGTCAAGCCCTTACTGGAGTATGCAGCACCAGTTTGAAACCCACACCTGGTCAATTACATCAAGAAATTAGAGAACGTGCCAAGGTTTGCAACAAGGCTAGTTCCAGAGCTAAGGGGAATGTCCTACGAAGATTGAGGGAAATCGGCCTGATGACACTGGAGGACAGGAGGGTTAGGGGAGGCATGATAACGACATACAACATACTGCGTGGAATAGACAAGGTGGACAGAGACAGGATGTTCCAGAGATGGGACAGAAACAAGGGGTCACAATTGGAAGTTTATGACTCAGATGAGTCAAAGATAAGTTTGGAAGTGTTTCTTTAGTCATAGAGTTGTCAGGAAGTGGAATAGTCTGGCAAGTGACATAGTGAAGGCAGGAATCATACATAGTTTTAAGACGAGGTATGATAAAGGTCATGGAGCAGGGAGAGAGAGGACCTAGTAGCGATCAGTGGAGAGGCGGGGCCAGGAGCTATGTATCGACCCCTGCAACAACAAGTAGGCGAGTACGAATAGGTGTGTACACACACACACACAAGCGCACACACACACACACACACACGCACACACACACAAACACACACACACACACACACACACCTCACACATGCACACCTACACATAGATGTTTGTAACGCAACTAGTCCCTGAACTAAGGTGTATGTGCTATGGGGAGAGCATAAAGAAACAACGTGACGACACTGGAAGGAGGACTATATTGTATTATGTGATAAATGGTTTAAAACCGAGAAGTTGAAGATTGAGACACTTTTGCAACATATGGGACTCTCTGTTGAGGAAACGTTTCGCCACACAATGGATTCATCAGTCCAATACAAAGCAGAAAGGTGTAACGAGAGGAGGAGTTTGAGGTAATCAGTCCCTCAGCCTGGAGACGATGTGTTCAGTCGATCAATCTTGTAGAAACTACAGCACAGGGGCGTAGGAGTGGCTTATATACTGTAGTCAGGAGAGACGAAGCAGGAGGAGGCGGGATCATAGCGGTACCATCCACTAGTCGAAGTGTGCTGCATACTGGAGTATGCAGCACCAGTTTGGAACCTACACTTGATGAAGCATGTCAAGAAATTAGAGAAAGTGCAAAGGTTTGTGACAAGGTTAGTTCTAGAGCTAAGGGCAAGGAAATCAGTATTCCTGAAAAAACTGGATAAGATTCTGACTTCCCAACTAATTACTGAACTCAAGTCATCTATTGAAACTCAAAATACTTGGGCTACTGTTGACAGTATTACCAAAATCCCGAATGCATCGTCTATGCTCAAGGTCACCTTTACCGACGTGAACATGGCTGCCACTGCTCTGAACGAAGGTCTGGCTGTATACTACTACTACATCAGTCCCACCTACACAGAAGCTGAGAGATACCACTACATCCAACATTGCTGGAACTGATATTCTTATCTTCACACCACCAAGACAAGAAGTTCTGCACTACATGTGGTAGTGAGGGACACACCTTCAGTTCCTGTACCGCTGCTGCTCCAACACAACCAGCGTGTTTAAACTGCAAAAGTAATGATCACAATACATTGGCGGCAAAATGTCCTACTAGAAAGGATATTATGAAGAAAACACAAGATGCAGCAAAGAAAAAACCTACTAACAACACACCAACGTATGCCGCAATTGCAAAGTTGCAAGCAGACACTACAAAATTACTTCAAGCATCTACTCAGCCCGCCTCCACCACCACCACCATCACTCCTCCAACATATGAAGTAACGAAGATCCACTGTTGTCTACTATACGCTCACATGCAGAACATGGCTGTACCTGGATCCTTTAACTCTACCATCAACGAGTTATTTGCATTAAATAACATGCCATCATTTACATTTCCAGCATCTCCACCTGAAGAAATTCTCAAATTCACCAAGGACTTAATCACCACCTCTGCTGCAGAAGCACCATCACCACCACCAACTTGTGACGTCACTCCAACAACGTCCAATGAGAAGCCTCCACCGCCACCACACCTCACTGAATCCATTCAATCAGAAGCCTTGCCACCAGAAACATCTTCCTATTCGTCTATTGAAGATGACAACGAATCTTCAATTCCACCTTCAACACCACTCAACACCCTACCTCCGCCATCAACACCACCTTCCTCAACTCCACCACCGCCTTCTCGACCTCACTCACGTCGATTACCTGGAACACCATGGGTTAAACACAAAGGACTCATGTTCTTCACCACGACACAATACCCCAGCCCAATGACTCGCCTAGAACTCATCCAACATCTCCAAGACAACACTGCCACGTACACCACGAAAAGCCATTCCCTACCGTCAACCAAATAATCCACCAACTCCAAACCAACGAACTCTTCTACAGCTCTCCCATATGTGTGACACAACTCTAGAACAAAATTCAAAGCATTGACAACCAGATCAAGAGAATAACTAACTCATCCTGCTTGCTGCCTACTGACACTCTCAGCTCCTGCCGCTGCCTTCGCCATCCTCTCCTAGAGAGCCAAGTAACGACATCATTCAAGCCTCTCCATCTACGCATCCAGTACTTCGGTACCACATATCCCAAAGTGGTTGGGCCACTTGCCTTGATTCCTCCTCTTCGCTTCCTTCCCATCCTTTTCCAGTTATTTCCATCCTTCCTTATCCATCTTCATTCCCATCTCACGACAGCTCTCTTCGTCTTCTTCCATTCGATTCGATTCGATGGTAAACATGAGGAAATTAAAACTTCATCAGAGTACAAAACAAATTCCTTCCACGAAATAGAGCGAAAAACCAACGTCAAAGACCTGGGAGTGATCATGTCGGAGGATCTCACCTTCAAGGACCATAACACTGTCAATCGCATCTGCTAGAAAAATGACAGGATGGATAATGAGAACCTTCAAAACTAGGGATGCCAAGCCCATGATGACACTCTTCAGGTCGCTTGTTCTATCTAGGCTGGAATATTCCTGCACACTAACAGCACCTTTCAAGGCAGGTGAAATTGCTGACCTAGAAAAAAGTAAAAAGAGAACCCCTTTACCCGGGACCTAACAAAAATTAAAAAAAACCTTCCCAAATTTCTGGGGGGGGGTTTTTTTAAATATTTTTGAAAACCCCTACTTTCCCCGGAAAAGCGGACGGGAAGATTTCATGATTATATACCCTGAAAAAAACCTAGAGGGGACTATACCGAACCAAAAACCCGAAAATCACCACAAAAGAAAGCAAAAGCTCGGCAGCCCATCCAACATCCCCCCAATGAAAAAACCCGGGGGGGTCACAAACATGTTAAAGGGGCAATTTCAATAAGTGTCAGGGGCCGAGACTGTTAACTGCCCCCCCGCATACTTTAAAAGGGATTACCAATAGACCCCGGGTGTCTTCAAAAGGATGGATAGGGACCAAAAAATCGGGTTTCCGGGGCCAGCCGGGCCCGTGGCTCGTACGTTGGATTTTCGTTTCACCAGCTGTAACAGCCTGGTTGTTCAGGCTCTGATCCACCCGGAGGGCCCGGGCACAAAAAAAGGGAAACCGGGGGGGATCCCCCCGGAAATATCCCAAGAAAAATCCCCGGTAAAAACCCGATATTTCTTACTTCTGAAGGGAAAGGGAAAATTAGAAAAAAAATTAGTAAAAAATTTAAATATATTAAAAAAGGGGCCCAAAGGGAAAAAGTCAAATTTTGAATTAAAAAATAATTCCCGTGAAGTATTGAAGTATCGCAAATGTTAACTGGGACCATGAGTAAATTTACAGGGACAAAACCTTTACAAGGGGAGAGACATTAAAAGTTAACTGGTTACAGGTATATTTTCGGAAACACCTGAAAAGGGAGAGACATAAATGTTTACTGGTGACATGAGTATTTTACAGGGCAAACCTACAGGGAGAGACATAAATGTTTAAATGGAACCCTGATTTTATTTCAGGACAACACCTGACAGGGGAAAGACATAAAATGTTAACTGGGACCCCGGAGTATATTTACAGGCAAAAACCCACAGGGAGAGACAAAAATGTTAACTGGGACCATGATATATTTTTCAGGACAACACCTGACAAAAAGGAAAAGACATTTTAAAAGTTAACTGGGGGACATGAGTATTTTACAGGACAACACTGAAGGGAGAGACTTTTAAAAGTTTTAAAGGTGACCTGAGGGTTAAATTTCAGGACAACACCTGCAGGGAGAGAAAATAAATGTTTTGGGGAATGAAATATATTTACAGGACAACAACCCGACAGGGAAGACTTTAAAAGTTTACTGGTGAAAATGAGTTTTAATTTTCAGGGGCAACACCTGACAGGGAGAGACCCTAAATGTTAACTGGGCCTTTGGGATATTTACAGGACAAAACCTGACCGGGGGGAGACATAAATGTTTTAAATGGTTCCCGAGATATTTACAAGGGGCAACACCTGACAGGGAGAGACATAAATGTTAATTTGGGGACAAAAGTATATTTACAGGCAAAAACCTGACGGGAAAAGGGCATAAAAAGTTTTACTGGTGACTGAGTATATTTACAGGACAAAAACCCACGGGAGGGACATAAATTTTTAACTGGTACCTTTAGTATATTTAAAGGACAAAAAACCCGGGGCAGGGAGAGACATAAATGTTAAAATGGTACCAAAGAGTTTATTTTTCCCGGAAAAACCCCCTGACAGGGAAAAAGGCATAAAAATTTTAAATGGGACCCTGGGGTATATTTTTTCAGGAAAAAAACCAAAAGGGAAGGGCATAAATGTTTAAAATGGTGACATGAGTATATTTACAGGACCAAAAACCCTGACGGGGGAGGGCTAAAAGGTTAAAATGGGGACCCTGAGTATATTTACAGGACAACACCGACAGGGAGAGAATAAATGTTAACCCAGGGGCATGAGTAAAAATTACAACAAAAACCTTTACCCGGGAGAGACAAAAAAAGTTAACTGGTGACATGAGTATATTTACAGGGGCAACACCCCGACAGGGGGAGACATAAATGGTTAACTGGTGACATGGTATATTTTCAGGAAACACCTGACAGGGGGGAAAACATAAAGTTTACTGGTGACATGATTTTATTTACCCGGACAACACCTGACCCGGGAGAGACCCTAAATTTTTACTGGTTACATGAGTATTTTTTACAGGGCAACAACCCGACAGGGGGGAGGGCATTTAAAATTTTAAATGGTACCAAAGAGTATATTTACAGGGCAACACCTGACAGGGAAGACATAAAAGTTAACTGGTGACAAAGAGTAATTTACAGGGAAAAACCCTGACAGGGGAAGACTTAAATGTTTTCTGGTGAAATGAGTATATTTTCAGGACAACCCCCTGACGGGAGGGGGGGCATAAATGTTTACTGGTGACTAGTATATTTTTCAGGGCAACACCTGACAGGGAGAACATAAAGTTTTAAATGGGACCTGATAAAATTTTTTCAGGGCAACATGCAGGGGGAACCATAAAAAGTTAAATGGAGACATGGTATATTTACAGGGCAACACCTTTACAGGGAGGGGACATAAATTTTAACTGGTACCATGAGTATATTTTCAGGACAAACACCCGACAGGGGGAGAAAAAAGTTTTTCTGGTTTAAAATGGGCATATCTACCCCGGTGTTTTAAAACACCAGGGAAAATCAAGAATAATTTCCCCGTAAGTTTTCCCTTTTTTGGTTTTTAAAAAAAAAAACCGATACCCTTTACTTACACCCGTGGAAAGGGTTTTTGGGTTTTTTTTGTTTTTTTTTTCTTTTCCAAGGGATATTTTAGGGGAAAAAGGTGGAATTTTTAATGAATTTAAAAAGGGTTTTAATATAGATATCACTACTGTTGATAAAGTCCCCCTTCCCCCTGATCATTAATTAATCCTGATACTGAATTTTTTAAAAATCCCCCCCTTTTGCTATTAATTTTAAAATTTTTTTTTATATTATTGTTTCTTTGGGGTTTTTTTAAGGGGCGTGTTTTTTTTCTAATTTTTTTATGGCGTTTTTTTTTTTTTTTACAAATTTTTGGGAAAACACTCCTTCCCTGCAGTTAATAGCGTTTTTTACCCCGCATTTTAAACCCCACCTCACCCCATTTTTAAACCCTTTCTCCCGACTAAAAAAATTCACGTTCAAAACCCCCAAACCCCACCCCCCCAGTTAACCTTACATCCGACCAAAAACTTACAGTTCAACACACACCTCCCCCCCCTTTTTTAACCATACATCCTGAAAACCAAAAACTTCACAGTTCAACACACACCTCACCCCCTAGTTAATCTTTTCATCCTGGGCCAAAAACTTCACAGTTCAACCCCAAACCCACCCCATGTTAACCTTACATCCTACTAACACTTCACAGTTCAACACACACCTCACCCCCTAGTTAACCTTACATCCTGACCAACACTTCACAGTTCAACACACACCTCACCCCTAGTTAACCTTACATCCTGACCAACACTTCACAGTTCAACACACACCTCACCCCTAGTTAACCTTACATCCTGACCAACACTTCACAGTTCAACCCACACCTCACCCCCTAGTTAACCTTACATCCTGACCAACACTTCACAGTTCAACCCACACCTCACCCCCTAGTTAACCTTACATCCTGACCAACACTTGGGGAGGGATAGGGAAGTGTAACCTTATTGGTTACTAACAGAACAACACCTTTGTTGGTCGTTATGACTATGGTGGGGTAATGTAATTGTGATAGTGTATGTAGACAATGTTAAGGCATTTGTCAGTTGGTATGCAGATACTAACATGGTTTGGAAAAACAACTGTCTTAAAATAACATTATACTTCATGATTTTGTTAATTGGTAGAGTTTTCACATCATGTATATGTATATTGGGGAAAAGTGTGTTTAGTTGCTTGCTATGTTAGGGAGAAAGTGGTTGTGCCAATATTGTGTGGCGGCAGCAAGGGTTTCCTCATCCTGCATATTGCAGGTTTTGAGTGCGTGTAATCAGAGTGTATAGTTTAGTGTACTCTGTATTGGGATAGATTATGTTGATGTTGTATTGTGTATAAATTTTGATGTTGGGCCATATGTTGGACAACATTTGGACGTTTGTGTACATAGTGTATTCTGTAAGTTTTTGTATAAATTATAACAATAAATGTAGATAGGATAGTGCATATAGACAATGCTAAGACTTTTGTTAGTTGGTATGTAAATAATCAAATGGTTGGGCAACAACTGTCTTACAAGAACATGATACTTAATGATTTAGTTTATATTGAGTTTTCATATCATGTGTCTATATATATTGGGGGAAAAGTGTTTTTTTTTTAGTTGCAAACTAAGTTAAGGGGAAGGTGGTTGTGCCACTATTGTGTGGCAGCAAGGGTGCCTCATCCTGCACTTTGCAGGTTTTGAGGGAGTGTTATCAGTGTGTATGGGTTTAGTGTTCACTGGAGTGGTATGGATTGAGTTGATGTTGTAATTTGTGTAAGTTTTGACAATGGTCCATATGTTGGACAACATTTTTATGTTTGTATACATTTTTGTATTCTGTAAGCTTTTAAATAATAAAAAAAAACTCCATTCCCCTATACTACTTTTTCACCCTCGTATATACTTGATCCATATTTCCCGCCATCACACCCACACGCAAAACCTCCCACTTTAGAAAAACACATTTCACCCTACGCTTTAAGTCCAACAATCCCAAACCTCCTCGACGTACAGGTAACATAACAACCTCACGTTTTAACCAATCACACCTCGATCCCCACAGAAAGGTAAATACTCTTCTCAATATTCCATTGATCGCTGTTCCTGTAATCGGGAATACAGCCGCAACGTGCCACACCTTACTATACAATAAAACGTTAACAACGATCACACGTTGGGCCAGAGTGAGATGTTGGGGCCTCAAAACACCCAGACGACCAATGACCTTTTCCAACGTCCTTACTGAATTTTCCTCCCGCGCCACATCCAAATCGTCTCTATAAATAATACCGCAAATCTTTAATGACATCGCAGTTGTGTTAACCACGTTACAGCTCACCATTCCTCCCCCTTTCCAGGTACCCAACCTAATGATCATCGACTTCTCACTATTTACCTTCATACCCGTGGCACGTTCAAACACACGCACATCTTCCAACCCTTTCATAGACATTCGTTCACACACCAAAACAGTCGTATCATCCACATAACCTATTAATGCCGGCCAACAATCCCCTTCCCCTACCCCCTCTCACCCCGGGAATTGACTGTGCTCTCAACCATCCTGTAAAAGGGATCCTGAAAACACGCAAATAAGATCTGTGACATAGGGCACCCTCTTAAACCTCTACCCATCTCAAAGTCCGTCCCCATACACCCATTTATTTGTACTCTCATCTTTGCCCCCTTATACAGCGTGTTTACCCACCCAACTATTTCTTCTCCATAACCCTGTCTCCGAAGAATACTCTGCAGTGCACCTCTTTCCACTCTATCATAGGCGGCCCATCAGTCCAAGGCCAGTAAAGCCGCCCCCTCCCCTCCCCCTTTTGACTCCACAAAACTTCTTAAAGCCCGTGACCTTCTAACATCGACCTGCCCGGCAACCCATACTGCGATGGCGAAACGACCCTCCCCACCACGCATTTTACCCTATTACCCAAAATTTTTGCGAAAACCTTATAGTCTGCACAGAGCAACGATATCGCCCTATACTTCCCAAAGGGTTTTTGGCTGCCTTTGCCTTTCGGGACCAACACCACAAACTGCCGTATTCTGCTTATCCCCTAACGTACCCTTCCCCTTCATACAATTTAATAATCTTACCATGAACTTCCCAATAAAACTCCCAATGCTGCAAATAAAATTACCGGTAAACCGTCAATACCCGGGGCCTTGCCCTTCCTCATTCCGTGTAAAGCAATTTCAATTTCCTCCTCAGTAATAACCCCACCCAATGCCTTCCTATCACTGTGACCCAAAGTGCACTTAGCATACGTGCACTCCTTATTTAATTCCACTTCATCCATGCCACTACTAGTCCAGTATTTTTTATACCACGTATCCGCATATGCACTCATAGCTTTTGAGTTTCTTATCACTTGACCTGCTCTATGGATTCTCATCATCTCATTTACCTCCAAGCTCGGGATTGCCGTCAGCGCCTGCTTTTGCTTTTGTTGTCTCAACACACACGCGGATGGCCTGTCTCCCCACAAAACTTCTTCTAATCCTGTGAATTCGCTGCCTGACTACGGTGGAGTGCGGTTATGCTCAGCACCCCTCTGCTGTTTTTCAGGCGAGCTACCACAGTACATCAACAACCATTGAGTAGTGTGGACGTGCACTGCTCATTTTGGGATATCAAAATGGCTGAACATACAGTACGGAGAGTAAATACTATCTGCATAGAGCTGGTTCGTGGTACGTTAAGTGGAGATACGATGAACGTACTTCTCCCTAACATCATCAGGGACACATATGGTATCCCCAACGAGGAATTATATGGCGTCGCTCTTAATGGTTTGACAAGAATCTTCGTGAAATTTCTGAGAGCCGGCTTCTTTTTTTTTTTTTTTTATATTTTTATTTAAAAGGACACAGTACAAGATATAAATAAATAAAAGAACACAATTATTAACCGTTTGAAAATACAATGACCTACCATCAACCCCATAGCATACCACAAGTGTTACATTCATATTGTATTAAAGAATATACCATCACCGAACAATGAAACGAACAGGATAACACCTGCTCAGAAAAAACATCAACAAATTCTAAACTACAAATCATGCCATTATCAGTACAGTAAAACCTCCTTGCACAAAGTACACAGATGATATGATGCAGCATACGAAGGATAAAAATCATACATTACAATAATTAAACAAAGGCTAACCCAACCCTACAATAAAATTACAAAAACATACCACATAATACTTCCCGCAAATAGCAGGAAACTCTTAACATAATAAAGAGCGAGAGAGCTCCAGCACCGAACAAAAAATTAGCAAAAACCAAAAACTCAAAATTTTATGTCTGTGTCCACATAAATCCCCCACAACTCTGTACAATTAGACCCCTTGCACAAAGTGCACAATAAATATTATTTAACATACAAAAATTAAAATTATAAGAACATTAATTTAAACATTAGGCAAACCAAAGCCGACAATAAACATTACATTGGTACATATCACAATGAAACTCCCCAATAAACACTGGGCAGGAAACACCCTCAAGTAAGACATAACATCATATACGCAAGTATCAACCCATACAACTAACAAAATCCTAACATAAGGTACAAAACTGTCTAGTTACAGGACATAAAAACCTTATCTCCCTAATTGAACACTAGTACATCATTGCTGTTTTTTTTTTTATATATAAACAGTCTAAAAGATAATATATAAACAAATAATTTTTTTTTTTTTTTTTTTTTTTTTTTTTTTTTTTTTTTTTTTTTCCAAATTTTTATTTCATCAGGGTTTTTTAAAAAAGGGGAAACCTGTATGCAGTGAACATAACCATAGTTTCCCAAAATCCTCATTCACCCCCTTCCCCTCTATTTAAAAACCCCCCACCATCCACCCAAACAAAAACCTAAAAAACCAACCCCCTCATGCACCCCCCTGTAGGAGACCCCCCCTTTTTCCCCCCGCCCTGGGTTCTTTGGGGAGGCCCCCCCCACAGTGAGATTCCGGTAACCCTCCGAAAAGCAACTACCCACCCCCCCCAAAAAGATTTGGGCCTATTCCTACAAAAGTTCTATAAAATCCCCGCTGCTAACGCTTTTACCCTAAACTCCCCCCCAAACCCCCCCAAAAACCCCCCCAAGATACGGGGAAAAAACCCTTCAAAACTTACTTTAAAGGCTCTCCCCACATAAACCCGGGCCCACCCCGGTTACATCCAACATTAAGGCCCTTAGGAAAGGCCTTTGGCCCCCCCCAAAAAGTCTGATAACCCCCAAACCCCCAAAAACCCAACCCCCTCCAAAGGGGGCCCAAAAATATACCGCATGAAAACCGTTTCGATGTCCCCACAATCCCAAGCATGACCCTCTCTCAAAGACCCATTTTATAAACCCCCATCCCTAGGGGCCCAAAATTTTCCCAAATCGGGAAACCGTATACTAACTTTTCGACCCTTGCGGGGTATTCAAAGAAAGGGCCAAATTTCTCCAAATGCCTATCCATCTATGGGGGGAATACAGCAAGCCCCTAAAAAAAACCCCCTTTCCCTTCCCCGGGCACCCCCCCTTTTTTTTAAACCTTTTAACGTGGCCCCTGTTTAACAGTAAAAAAAACCCCTAAACATGCCCTTCACAATACCTCAAACCCCTTTCCCACCCCCCATTTTCGTGCATCTCCTTTACCCTCCCTCCCCTTTAAACACCCCTTTTCCCCCCCAGTCCGTATAAATCTTTGTTTAAAAAAAAAAGCCATTACCTTGACCCAATGACATCGGGCCCAAGACCCCCGTCTCCTCCCCCCCTTTCATCCCCACGTCCTTGCTAAAACCAAACCCCCCCCCAAAAACCCCCACACATCCCTTAGAACCTTCCTCGGTTTTTTCTCCCCAATTATCTTTTGCTTTTAAAGGGAACACCTCACCACCCCCCCACACCGTACTGTACACCAGGGGAGTTGACCACAAAAACCTCTGCTTTTAATTTTTCGTCCCTAGTTTTTAAAGCCTCCTAGCCTCCCCAAACCCTGCTCAAAAACTAATTCCCGAATTTATCTTCCTATCTTTTTCCTGCCTTCCCCCAGTCCCAATATTTCCCCCAAACCCTTAATTCTTTTCCCCCCACTGACCACCCCCCAACCCCCCCCCCAAGCTCCCTCCCCCCCCAATCCCCCACCTCTAATATCTCGACTTTCTTTAAATTTAACCTCTACCCGTAGGGGGGCCCAAAAATCTAAAAATGTTTCCACCAACTTTCCTTAGATCTTCCTCTTGCCTTCCCCACACAAAAGTACATCCACGTACCCCCCCCAAACCCCCCCCCGCCCCCCCCCCTTTAAACCCCCGTTTCTTTTCACCACCTCACCCACCAGCCCTTTAAAAGGAAATTCTGTACACAGGCAAAAAAAATTAGGGGGAGGGGAAAACCCCGCCTAAAAACCTTTTTCTCCATCAGTAGGGGCCCCCCCAAACCCTTACCATTAACGGGCCCCTTTAATTAACTGCTCCCTCATACAAGGTTTGAAACCCAAACTCACCACCTTCCCCCCAAAACCCCAAACTGTTCCAAAAAACTTTTAAAAAATCCCCTATTCACACAACTTACCCCAAAAAGCCCAAAAAAAACCAAGTATTCCCCCTCCTTGCAGTCCTCAATAAAATCCCTTATGGCTATGTCCGCCCCTTTACTTTTTCCCCGGGGAATCCCAAAACTGCCCCCCAGAAACATGTTCCTGGGCCCTTTTCTTCATCTTTGCCCAGAATTTTAGCAAAAATTTTTTTAAAAATCAGCAAAATTTAAGGAAAACGCCTATAATCACTCGAAATTTTCCCTTCCTTCTTTTTGGGCACTAACAAAACAAACCCGGTTTTCTGTTTTTTCCCCCCCATCCCCACTGCCCCCAAACATAAAATTTAAAACTTCCACTAAACCATGCCAAATTTCACCCCCCAATAAACCTATAAAAATCTTTGGGTTTTTCCAAAAAACCCCGGGGGTTTTTCCCCTTTCCCAAATCCCGAAAACCCCCTTTCCTCCCCCACCCCCTTTCACTAATATTTTCCCCCCAGCATTTTTTTTCCTTTTGGGTCCTAATACTATTTTTACTCGCATACCCCAAAAAATTTCCCCACTTGCATCACCTTTTTCCCCCCTCCATTTCCCCCAAAACCAAAAATTTCTGCATAAAACTAATGCTGCCGTGTTAGAAAGGGCCCTTTGACCCTCCACTAACCCCCCCCCCCCCGGGCAGCAAACCACAAATGTGCGCAGGGGTAGTAAACCTTTTTGGCCTTTTTCCCAAAATTTTTTTTCGCAGAACGAAACCTGCCCGGTTTTCCCCCTTTAAAAACCCACCTCCTCAAACCCCCGGGCTCTAACTCTAATTGCGTTAAACCGGGCATTATGAAACTTGCAACCCCTACCCCTTTAAAAACCATCCACACCCCCTTAACCTTCCCTACCCCCCCCGTCTTTTAAAAACGCATTCAGTTTTCCCCCCCCGATAGTTTTTGAAAAACCAAAACCCCCCGGCCTGTTCCCTACCACGTGCCCTGAAAAACCTGCAATTCCTATTTTACCCCTCACCTCCCACCAGTCAAGCAAATCCATCTCCCATCCCCCCAAACCCAGAAATGTGTCCCCCTTTCCCTTAAAAGGACAAGCCAACTTCCCCCCCCTTGCATTGCCACATTAAATTTTCCCAATACCCAGCATATAAAACGAAACTAAAAACCCCCCCGCAATCAGCTACACCGCCCTATAAACCCAAAAAAACCGACATCGAAAGCTTCTCACCCCTCTCCCACCTACCCCCTTTTCATTACATATATCCAATCAAACCTCCCTCAAATTTCCACGCAAAACTGTGTTTCCCCCCCCTACCCCCCCCTCCCCCCCAAACTTCGAAACCCCTACACCCCTTAAAACAAAATCCCTTAGCCCCCCAAAGACACTCCCGCCCCCCTCGGTGAGACACCCCCAAAACCTTTTCACACATTTCCAGCCCCCCAAAAGAACAGTTTAAAAGGGGTTAGACCCCGAAAATTTTAATACATAAAAACATCACGAAAAAAAAATTCAACTTTCACTCTAACATTTTTTGGAAAGCCGGCATATAAATTTCCAATGAAACTTTACCCTCCCCCCCCCCCAAGGCCATTTTACCCTCACGCCCCTCCCCCTCCCCCCCCCTCCCAACCCATGACACCAAGGGCTGGTCTCCTTTAACCCACTGCCACCCCCCCTTTTTAATTGCAAAAGCTTACTGACCAAATAGGTTAAAACCCCCAAAACGCAATTCACCCCTAACCTAGGGTTTAAATGTTTCCTCCCAAAAAACATAAAACTACAAAAAAAATTCCTTCGTAAAAACCATTCAAACCCCAAACCCTTTTGACCTGATTTAAGACCATTTACATTTTTTGTGACCATTTGAACTTCCCAGAAAAGGCGGCTTACCTCTATGCCGCTGTGGTTTACTCAATTCGTTTTCATGGTACCCATACCATTTTTATCTTTGTTTCCAAACCCTGTCCACCAACCCCCCCTTTGCCCTCCCCCCCGTTTTCCCCCGGGCCACCCCCCCCCCCGGGGTGCCTTCCCCCACATCTCCCCTGACTTCTTCCCAGGTCTCGCCCAGGTGTTAAAACCTCACCCACGCCCAAAAGGAAACCCCCCGCCCTTTTTGGCGTGAGTTTCTCACTCACACACATATCTACCTCATGCGAGTCCTCCTAGGATTTCCCACCACCATTTCCCCGTGCCCCACTTTCATTCCTCAAAACCCCCCCAGCCCCCTGCGGGTTATCCATCAGCTGCACCTCACTTAACTTTTTTCGGGCCGCCCTCCCCGTCCCCCGGCTCATCCAAGAAACCCCCTGCGGCACTCCCTTCCCAAAAACATCCTCCCCTGGGTAGACTCCTCCACTCCCCCCCTTCCCTCGGGGCGATGGGGGCTCCCCCGGGGGCACCTCCGGGGGGTAACACACGTCCCCATAAACCTCTTCCCCTTGTCCACCTCCTCACTCCAGAGATTCGTCTTCTGTCCATCTGCTATTTCCCAATTCCAAAACCCTTTTGAGGGTTTTGGCGGGACCCAACCATCCACGTTAACGCCACCCTTTGGGGTTCCCCCTGCGAGGAAAACTGCGCCGCCATGTGCTCATAAGAATCACAAAAATCGGAAAATTTTTTCCTCTCCCCCCGATAGTTGGAAAAAAATACCGGGGTCCTAAAATTTTTTTTTGTCAGGTTACTTTCGGGGGTATTGGCCGCCTCAAGGGACATCTTCGGGGTTTGCAGGACCCCCGGGCACCCCTTCAAACGGCCCCCTCCCCCCCCACACCCCCATATTGGGCCGTATGAACATTTTCCATAATCGCTAAAGGGGGGGGCTTCCTAAATTTCCCCTTTGGGGGACTTTGGGCCTAAAATGGTACTTTTACGCCCCTTTTAAACCCATGTGTTAATTTCAAAACATCATTTTAGACACACCCTACTGTTTAAATTTAAACTCACCTCCTTTCCGGGAATTAAACCCACAACCCGGGGGAGTAAAAAGCCGGCTCTTGTAAACTTCACAAAAAACCCCTTGAAAACCCTTTTGGGGGGCCCACCCTTCAATTCATCTTTTCGATATCCCGTAGACGTCTCAAAATAAAAGGCCCGTTAATTTTACATGCATGTCGCAAAGTTTAAACGTTCCTTACTATTTTAATACAGACAGTATTCACTTCCTGTTGATACGATCCGCCCCCGTTGGTTTTCTAAACCCGCAGGGCACCACCAGGTGGCGTGTAGGGGAAACTCAAGAAGCGCCCCCCCTTCCCCGGGTCCGGGGGCCCAATGGCCGGCTTCTAAAACAAGAATTTCGAAACCGTAACCCGGAAAAGCATGAGTGTGAATTCGCGATGGGTGTTTGTTACATGATGTTTCTAATACTTCAAAATGGGTGAAGGTACGGAATGTACCCTTCAGGGGTACGGCGTATGGACTACAGGAAATTTTTTTTCGCCCGTTTTTGGGACAGTGCAATTTTGCAACCATGGGGGGAAGGAGGGTGGTCCCCTATGAAAGGAAAAGCCCGGGAAAGGTTTTTTACACCCTTAAAAGTTCCCTTTTAAAAAGGCCTATACCCTCCCATGTAACGATACCCCCTTTTAGAACACAGGGGTTTTTGGTACTATCGGGTCAGAGAAAAACTTTTCGTCTGTGCAGCTCTTATGGCACTGGCAGCCCCCGGGTCCGAGGAGGGGGGGCTCCTCGAATTTGGAAACGCCGATTGTGATACCCAAAAGTCGTGTGATTTGGTTTCCTGGGTTTTGGGCCCCGGGAGGCCATCTCTGGAGCGTGGAGGCGACCGGGGGGTGGGGGAGGAGGGGGACGTTGTCCCCTATCCCAGGGGGGTTTGGGGGGGTCGAAGGTGTTACTGAGGGGTCTTTGGGCCAAAGGGAAACTTCGACCCGGAGGGTTTTCTGGCAGATGCATCAAGGATTTTTTTTGGGTGGGGGGTGGCCCGTGCAGAAGGGGGCCTTTAGTTTTTTGTGAAGTTGGAGGCGGGGGGGGGACAACAAATTGTGGAGAAAGACTTGAGTAAGAAAAGGCGGAGCGTGTGGTGGCCCCTGGAGGTACCCAGGAGGGTTCGTTGAGGGTGAGTGTGTTAATGGGGGGTTTTAGAAAAAAAAAACTGCCCGGCCCTCAGAGATAGACGAGGTTTTTTACCCCGGGGGGAAAAGGGGCCGGGGAAAAAAAGTATGGGGAGCGGTTTTTGGAGCCGATTTCCCAAAAGGGGAAAAGGTGCGCCTGAGTTGCACATGGGAGAGGGGGGGGGAGGTGACTGCACAGGAAATCGAGTGGTTTAAGGGGGGAAAAGAAAAGTTTAAAAGTGCAGCGGGGTTAAAACCCAGCGGGCATAGGGGAAAAAACCCCCACTTTTATAATTTTTTAGAGTTTCACGTTAAGTCAAAAGGGGCTTAAAACTGAGGTTAAGAAAGTTTGGTTGAGTGGTTTTTAAAGGCGGTTTGAAAGTAGGGTTTTTTGCTTTTTTTTCAAGAAAATAAACAAAGGGCTGGTTGTGTGGGTTTCGGGTTTTTAAAGGGTATCGAATGTATGTTTCCCGTGGTTTTTCAATTGAAAAAGGGGGGGAGCCGTGGGCCCAAAAGGAGGAAAAGCCCCCCTTTCCCCTGCATCGGCTGGGGAAAGGGGGGGGGGGGGGGAGGGTCGTGAGGGTGGATGGTGTCGGGGGGGGGGGGGGAGGAAAATTTGGGGGCTAGGTTTTTTAGGAGTTTTAAAATTCCAGCACAAAGCAATACCAGGGGGAAAAATAGATTTTTCAGAGGGTATTGCTGAAAAACACTTGAGAGGTTTTCCTTGCTAAACAGTAATAGGTGGGATTGGAAATTTTGTGATTAGGATGGTTTATGTCGAACCGAGAGGGGCGGGTTGGTGCTGATTTTGCTGAGGGGTTTATTGCGAGTATTGGGGGTTTTTGATGTGGTTTGGGAGGGGGGGGTTTCCTTGTGGAGCACACGCGTCCGAGGGGATATGAAAGGGGGCGATTTTTGGGCAAATTTAAAAATTAAAAGGGTAAAAGTGTTGTGAGGGGGCAAACCTTTCCCAAGTGGGGGTTTTTGGATCACAGGGGGGAATAGCAGATTTGATGTGGAAAGGAGTGGTGCGTATTTATTCGGGTACTTTGGGAAAAAAATGTAAGGTTCTTAAGGAAGGGAGGAGGGGCCCCTTTTTTTAGTGATTGGTGGGTTTCCCCTTTTTGGGGGGCTAGGGGGGCGGGGGTTAAAACTGTTAGATTGGGGGGGAAAAGCAGGCAAAACCCCGGGAAAAAAGGGAATTTTTTTAAGGTTTTGGGGGCGGGAAGAGGGGAGGTGGCGTTTTTGGGGGCAAAATTAAAAAGGAGGGGGAGTTGCAAGATTTTTATGTTTGGGGGGGGGTGGAGGAGAAATGCATTTGGGCAGTCTGCGGAGCAGAATCCCCGGGAAATTAACACAATGAAAAGGTTTGATTTCAATTAGGGTTTTTGGGCGGGGTTAGAGGATGTATTGTGGGGGGATAAGCCGTCTGGGTTTGTTTTTAAAGTAAATTTAGGGGCCGCCCGAGGGGTAACCCCATTCTAAAAAAAAAATTTTTTGGGGGGGACAAGCCCCGGGGGGAGGGTATCCCGTGGGTCCATCCTATCCAATACGGAAAAATTGGTCTCTTTGCTGATAGTTGGTTTTGGGGGAAATGGAGTTGGAGGGAGGGGGGGGGTTTTCCCGGGGGGGTAATTTTTAAAGGGGGGGGCCCTGCATTTTAAGGGGAGGGATTTGAGTGGGGTTGGAGGTTTGGTATAAGTGAGGTTTTAGGTGGAAAAAGGCAGTTTTCGGGGTGAGACCGGGGAAAAAACCCCGGATAGACGGTATTTCCAAAAAGATTTTAAGAGCACATTGGGGGTGGGGGTTTTTTGGCAGTTCTTTTTTAAAGGGTATTGGGTCATATGTTAACAAATGGGAAGTTAAAAGGGACATCGCAAAGTAGGGTTTTCCCTAGTTTTTTTGCCAAAGAAGAAGGGGGGGGGGGAGTTTGGGGTGCCCAACCCAGCAATAAACTTTGATGTGGAGATTACAAGGTTTTTTTCGAAAAATTTTTGGGGAAAAGACCGAAGATGGTCATGGGGTCGGTGTTAAAATGGGGGGAAATTTGGGGATCCCGGGGGGGAGTATGCGGGGGGTTAGTGGGTGTGGGTCGTCGTCAGGAAACAAAAGCAAGGGGTGGCAGTTATCCCACATAGATTGGGGGGTGATATGGGTGGAAATTTTGTAAATTAAAAATACCCCGGGAAAGAGCGGGGGAATTTAAATTATAGATTTTTTTATGGGGGCGCTAGCTTTGAAAGATGCTAAGACGAAATGGGTTTTTTGAGAGAGGCCCTTCAAAGCGGTTTTTTGGGGGAAATTTTAAACGGCTTTTCATGTAGTATATTTTTTTTTTTGCTTTGGAGGGGGGTAAGATTGGGGGTTTAAAAAAGGGGTTTTCCCTTTTTTTTGGGGGGGGGGGCAGATATCAACCCCCGGGCTTTAATGTTTGATATGGGAGGGGGACCCAAAGAGGTGGGGGGGGTTAAACAGTTTCGTTTTTAGGTTTTATTACTTTTCATGTTTCTTTTGGGGTTTAGAGAGGTGGGGAAAGGGGGAAAATTGGATAAAAGTTTGGCGGCGGGGTTTTTTTAAAGGGCAGCATGTAAAACAAACAATTATATGGGGGAAGGTGGGCAATTAAATTTTCCGGGGGGATATCGTGAACTTTCTGTTGAAAAGTCTACTCCTTTGGTGACGGGGGGGGGAGAGGGAAGGGGTTTTGGGCCTTCAGTGGGCTCCCCTTGGAGGATTGGGAAAAACCCGATGAGGGAAAGGTTGGGTTGGTTTTCAAGGGGGTAGAAAAAAAGGGTTTTGGGGAAAATTTTTTTTTGCAGGGAGCCGTTTGGGGGGTTTCCGGGGGGATGTAAAACCTTTATGAATTTTTTTAAAAACACAGAGTCAAAAGTAGTATGGATTTTTCCCGTTTTTTCTCTTATTTTTTTTAAGAACCTTTTTTTATAGGGGGTTTTTATTTATATGTATATTGTGGGGGATATGTTTTATACATTCGAATCTGATGTTAGATTTATCCTTGTCATACGTCTCTTTTTTTATCGTATTGAATGGGTACAAAATGACCTATGTACGAAAATATAAAAGTATTTGATGGGGTTTATATATACCTTTCATTTGACTGGAAGGTCATATTATATATTGAGTGTTAATAGGTAACATTAATTTTGTGTGTGTGTAGGTGTGTTTGTGGGAACCAATGTCTTAGGTATAGTTCTATCATTGGATGTAATATTTTTTTTAGTTTATTTGGTGAAAAGTCATTTAGAGCTTCATTTCTATGTATGATCCAGTTTGTTCTGTACGAACAAGTGCACATACACGTATGTGTGTATATGCATGCGTATATGTATACATATATATATATATATAGATTATATATATATATATAT
This sequence comes from Cherax quadricarinatus, assembly GCF_026875155.1. Classification (NCBI taxonomy): domain Eukaryota; kingdom Metazoa; phylum Arthropoda; class Malacostraca; order Decapoda; family Parastacidae; genus Cherax; species Cherax quadricarinatus. Next base: position 29,827 of record NW_026489920.1, read on the forward strand.
ATATATATATATATATATATATATGTGTGTGTGTTTGTAGGACTCATTCCTACATGTTTTATAATGACTCCGACTGTTTGTTTGGAAGTCGGTTGGTTGGGTTATTTTAGTAGAATTTGTTATATCACTGTGTTACAATGTTTTTTTGTGTGTACCTGACATTGTCTGCCACTTCTGTTTTGGATGTTATGTATTTAGTTTGTCTAGTTTTTTTTTTTAGTGATAAGTCCTTTTTTTTTGTTTGTTTGTTCTAGTATAATACAGTCTGTGCTGTAAGAACATATGTGCACATACATGTATGTGTATATGTGCATGTGTATGTATATACATATATACATGATTATAGGACTTATTCCTACATGTTTTATGACTCCGACGTTCTGTTTTGTAGTCGGTATGTTTTTTTTTTTCCCGTAAACGGGTTGGGTTTCTTACGGTAGAATTTCGTTATATCAATATGTTAAAATGTTTTTTTTTTTGTTTATTGTGTGTGTACTGACATTGTCTGTCACGGTTTTGGATTTGCTAATTGTTGGCTTGTATCATGTGTATGTTGTTTTTAAATAAAATATAAAAAAAAAAAAATCCTGCTTGCACCCGCACCGCTTGAAACCGCTCATTATGCAACGTTCGCAAGCTCTCTTTTATGTCTACAATCTCGTCCATGGGGTAAACACCACCAACCGATCCTTGTCCATAACAACCTCGTAATCGATCCTCTAAATAATTCGCTAGCCCATATTTTAAAGTGTTTATATGCCTACCCTCCCTCACATAAAAGGATTTTATCCTTTGCCACCGAGTCCCACCACGTTACAATGTCTTCCACCTCCTGAGCTTCCCTTGAAAGCTCATTCCACAGCATAGAAAAACCCTCCAACCCTTCCTCATCACTTAACACACTAATATTTAATTTCCAATAATTCTCATAAATTTCGGCCATTCCCTCCCACCCTCCCTCCACTACAACTGCCTGTGATCTGACAAGACCGTCTCCACCTTATTTAAAGACTTTACAACTACCCCCTGCGAAATATACACTCTGTCTAACCTTGCAGCTTTATCCCCTTCTGATAAAAGTATGTTCGGTTCCCACACCCCTCCCCCAAAAAAATCCCGTAACTTAACATCCCTCAAACAAATCTCTGAGAGGTGCAGACACATGCCCAGCCCCTTTGGGTTCGACGTCAGCCGCCCTTATGAGACATTTTCCGGGTCACCCCCCACTATCCCCAACTTCCGGAAGACCACGCAAAAAATAAAAATCCGTTCGAACCTTCGTGTCATTCTCCGCAGGGGCATAGACACTTACCAAAGATACACGTTTTCCCATCCAAGTCCATCCACTCGCAACACCCCCCCCCCACCCCCCTCACATCCACTTCGAAAACACCCCCCCCCCCACCCCCCTCACACCCACTCGCAACACCCTCCCCCCACCCCCCTCACATCCACTCGCAACACCCTTCCCCCACCCCCTCACATCTCTGCAACACAAACGGGCTCGTCTCTTTTATTAAAAGACCCACACCACCTTTCAAACGGATAGTTGGCAGGGTCAGTACTTTATAATCTGAAACCCTGCAATACTTCTCCTTCTTTGAAATTGTGTTCTTGAAGGAACAGACACCCAATTCTATGTTTGCTAAGAAAACTGTTCAACCAATCTCTCTTTAGTCTAGTACTTTAAAACCCGTTAAACATTAGCAGTCTACAACCTAAGGCCTGTTATATTTTCCACCCCTTTTCCCCTTCTCCCCCGTGGTTCACACTTGATTTGTTGTCTATGTGTCTTCTTTACAGTACCTTCCCATTCGCCTCCCTTCTTGCGATGGGCGTCCCTGATGACCCCCCCCCTCCCCTCACCCATCCTCTCAGTTTTTTTTTTCCAGTCCTCTGTGCCGGCGTCAGTACGTCATTCGAATCGACGTAGCTGCCCGTTTCCTCGTAACGTTCTTATCCTCCATGTCAAATCCGAGGAAGCTTCACAGTGTATTTTCAACATCCCCCTCACAATGAGGTATGAAGTCTCCCGACGTCCTAGTCTCGTCGTCCCTTTTGCTGAGTCTCATATTGTTGACAATCCGGGCTCAGAAAGTCTCCAGCTACGTCTTCCGGGACGGAGTTCCACCATTGCGGTGACAAGGTCCTTAAAACTTAGTCCAAATCCTCACCTATACATAAGAACATAAGAACGAAGGAACACTGCAGCAGGCTACTGGCCCATGCGAGGCAGGTCCAAGTCTCCTACCGGCTTAAGCCAATGCACCCAACCTAGTCAGGTCAGGTCACATTGACTTAAGGGAGGAACACGGCAACCGACCTGGTAGCACAAGCTATCAGGGCCACACACCACCCACATCCACTCATGTATTTATCCAAAACCCATTTTTAAAGCTACACAACGTTCTGGCCTCTATAACTGTACTCGGGAGTTTGTTCCACTCATCCACAACTCTATTACCAACCAGTACTTTCCTATATCCTTCCTGAATCTGAATTTTTCCAACTTAAAACCTTGCTGCGAGTCCTGTCTAGGCTAGATATTTTCGCACACTATTTACATCCCCTTTATTTATTCCTGTCTTCATTATACACCTCAAATCATAATCCCCCTAATTCTACGTCTTTCCAGAGAGTGCTGATCTCAGGACCTTAGTCTATCCTAATAGGGAAGGTTTCTGAATACATGGGATCAACTTTGTCATCCTCCTTTGTATACATTTTCCAGGAGAATTTATATCCATCTTGTAATACGGTGACCAAAACTGTGCCGCATAATCTAAAATGAGGCCTAAACCCACAGGATGTATAGAGTTGAAGAAAACCTGAGGACTCCTATTTTTATGCTTCTTGATATGAAGCCAAGGTTCTATTAGCTTTATTGCGAACACTTATGCACTGTTGTCTTGGTTTCAGATTACTGCTAACCAGAACTCCTAAATCTTTTTCGCAATCCGTAATATTAAGATCTACATTATTTAGTTTATATGTGGCACTGTTATTGTCCTGTCCAACATTAAGAACTTTGCATTTGTCTATATTTAAACTGCATCTGCCACCTCTCCGACCACTGCATCAGTCTATTCAAATCTTCCTGGAGTGCTCTAATGTCCTCGTCAGAATGAATTCGACGGCCTATTTTGGTGTCATCGGAAAACTTGCCTGTTCCACCATCTCACTCCACAAACGACCACGCCCTTCCTCTGACGAACGATGCTCACCTTCCTCACGCTGGACTGGGCTACTTTCTTCTTGCAACAGGTTTGGTCACGCGTATGTTCTTTGCATGCGCCGATATGTGGTCATACTCTCCACAAATGCGACACGTACGCCGTTGTCCAGGATATAAAACCATTACCTGTGTTCTAAAATCTTGAAGATACACGTATGACGGTAAGGGTTGACGCAACGTCATCTTAAGGCTGAATGTACCTTCCGGCATACCTGCGTAGGCACCCATTATCCATTACCTTGCTGGGCAGAATGCCACAGTTCCATATTTCTCAAATACGTTTTGAAGGCAGCCTTCGTTTGCCTCAAGGGGACATTCCGCAACTTTATCATAACAAGTATATTATAGCGAGACACGTCCACCAGTCTCACACGCACGCAGGCGTAACTCAAAAACACCACATCTTGAAAGCGCGTTAAACACCGATCCTATTCATAAATTGTTGCAGCAAGAGCAGGTTTCACAAATACTCTATGCGCTCCGTTCAGCGCTACCCCATACAATTCACCATCTTGTATGCCGTATGTCTCCCTGATTATTTTGGGTAATAGTATTTGAGCTGAACTAGGTGTAATCGCAACTCGAAGTAGTTCAATACCAATAGGTATTAATGCGTCTGCGATGACAAACCCCATCTTAACACCAGTTAATTTCCAGCGGTGTCAACATACACCACAAACAACACCTCCCGTACCACTGCTGTCAGGTTACTGAGGAGCGTCAGGCAAGGGGGTCTACACAGCCCAAGAGCGATGCAGACAATGTTCACCAAAATGAGTTACTTTATGGTACCGATTGACACGGATGTTCAGTAAGGAGATACGTAATGACCATGTGATTTTCACCTTAAATGTGGAACACACCAATTCATGGGCTTGCGTCTGTCTGCCCTGTGTTGACACAGGTGTTCAGTAAAGAGATACGTAATGACTATGTGATTTTCTACCTTGGGTGTGAACACCATTTCATGGTGGTCGTCTGTCTGACCCGTGTTGACACATGTGTTCAGTAAGGAGATTATCGCCGGAAGGGGTTGTACAAAAATCATGACGCAATACTTTGGGGGTGACCCATATAAGGTCAAGGAGTCTCTCAGAGCGGGGATTGTGTTTCCATCCGTCAAGCCTCATTTTCCAACGGTGAATCCACACACATCATGGAGAAAGGTAAGTTGTACTTAGAAAATCGTGATATGCGTGAAACAGATATTATGGTTAATCTTTCTTTAATATTACATTGCGGTTATTTCCTTTAATAGCTAAATTGGAAATGAACGTCCTTGTATTATTAGGCCAAATTCTTATTAACAATTATAATAATTTAGGTGTAAACATGGCCATGATAAGTTTAATTGGAGGTATAGTAAACATGCCGGCCACCAGCCCCAGGTTGTGCCGGTGTATGGTTTAGCGTGATGTTCGATGGTTATATCCCCCCTTTCCCCCCCTTTATTTTCAACTACTCTACCGAGTGTTGGCGAGTCACGTCACGAGACTCACTTGACTGTCTATGTCAAGGTTGAGGGGACGGCAGTTGAAGAAGAGCAGCCAACGAGAACACTCCTGCTCCGTCTCTGGTAAACTGGCAAGGTTTATTATCTGGCCTGGACATATTCTGTTTTATTCTGACTGCTTCCAATTGGGGAAATAAGACTTTATTCATTAAAGTAATCTCTTTGTATATATATATATATATATATATATGGTTATATCTAGGATCTCCTCCTAAATCATCTGTTATGAAAGCCTTATATATTTTGGGACAATATAGAACAAACATGCATTTCTTAACATTTATATACGATAATTCGTATATTATTATTCTGGCTTTTTGTTGTATCATGATTATACTTATATTAAAATTAGTCATTCCGGAGGATCATATTACCCTAGAACCTCCTCTGACCAAAGTTGTTATGCTCTAACCAGAAGGGAAATAGTGGTTTAACAATACTTGGAGTGTAACATTAACAAGTGAAATGTATAACGGAAAAAAATGTTTTGGGTTAATTTTGTTGTTGGAGCATAAGACGTGAATTTTTTACTAGAAAGTGCGTTAATAATATTGTGGAAATTCTTAACAGAGGTAAGAGAAAAAAATCATACGCGACTTACTGGAAGGCCTTAGTGAAGAGGAGATTGTCGATTAGAAGGACGTGATCGTTGGAAATCAAGAGAGGCGGTGTACATCGCCCAATGAGAGGTTGTTAGAATTACAGAATGAGTGGGTCACTAGATGTATTATGGAAGAAGGCTGTAGAAACTGGTATGTATCCAAAATTGTGCATCATGACCTTTTACTTTAGTTGTAAAATGTGTGAAAAAATATTTTCGAAAAATGTTGTTAGGTCACTCGAGAAATTATTTTTGTTTCTATTCATTGAAATCTTATACGTATTATGTAAAATATTTTTTGTGGTTATGAACTTGATATACTTTTTTCCTCTGCAGGAAATACACCTGGTACTGTTGTGAATGAAACTGAGAGTAATGACGCGCAGCTTGGAGGTGCGATGGGGAATGAAGATGAGTGCAGGTAGCTTCTGCATAGTGTTGGTACCTCACAGCGCGGAGGTGCACCGGGGGTGTGGATACTTCTATCCCCATTAATGAAGATGAGAGCAACTACCTCACATGATGAGAGACCACAAATTATCACATACATCCTGAATTTTAGAGGTAGGCATACAGTGAGGAAATAGTGTTCCTTCAACTTATAACAGGGAGTTAAGAATGTATTTACATGCTTATAGGGATTATTTTATAGATCAGATGCTCGATATGTATGATAGATCACCTCGAGCAATGTCGCTCAGAATCCACCCGATTGTAGTTGCAAGGACATTACGTCAAAACATATCGGGTGATCAAAATTATCAAAAAAATTTGTGATAAATTTAGCGTTTGAGTTAGTAAGTGAAGAGGAAATCTATGAAGCATTTGTCTATGTGTGTGGGGAACGATATTAGAAAGATACGAGTACTGAGTGCAAGATTCGGAAGATCTGGATCTGAGATCATAGATCAAATCGAATCTTTCAGTATCGAATACGTTAAAGTAGATTTCAGAGTACAAGTAGGATCATATGTGGATATCCTAACTGCGAGGGAACAATATGTAATTTAATCCAGAGATTAATGATGGGTTAATACTAAGCAGTTAATACTTAAGGAATAGATGTCTTAATCATGCAAAATCATCTATAGATTGATTTTCCAATTACACGTGATAAGTTAGGTATATCGAAGTAAAATAGTGTCTTATATGTTTTATCAATTAAGGAAAAGGATCAAAGGTGGGACATTTGTTGGCTGGGTCGTAAGGGGAATAAGAAAATATTAAGGAAATCATGTGTGCGTTATTGTGAATGAAAGTCATTTGGATTCTAATTAAAGATTTTTGACGGTATGTTAGACACGATAATGTCAGAAAAGGTGTAAGAAGCACTGTCATAGTGTTTGAGTTGAATACACAGGAAGTTGTTATCACGGAAGATGGATGTAAAATCAATCAGATTCTCGTATTCCCCCGGAACAACAGTGTACTTTAAAAAATTTTAGTCATACAACATTCCAAGCGAATACATCGGGTGTATTTAATTCGAATGTGCATGAGACATCCACTCTCCGGCAGTGTAAATTGAGTCTCGTCCAAGTCATTGCCCCTATTGTTATATATATTTGGATCGCAAAGAGTTATAAGGGGAGGATGCTGTTAATCATATCATTTTAAAATGTTAGTGTGAATGGGATAAAATAAAGTTAGATAGAGAGTATCATGTAATCCATATGACAGAGGGAGGATAAGACGGACTGATTCTCAGACATTGTGAATTATTGTAGTAACACCTTCAAAAATGCCCAGTCAAACATAAACATCATGACCACACTTTTAAAATTCAATTATATTGGTTGCATATTGTGCGTTGTTATTTGCAGTGTAAAGATAAGAGTGAGAAATTATTATTTTTTGTCACTAACATGTCGTATGATTTAGGAATAATTTTAAAGGAATGCAGGTTGAATAAATATGAAATTAAACTTCATTCGAAACAAGGTCTCAAATTCTTGAAAGTAACTAGGTAAGGTTAAGGTTTCAAGATTCTGTCCTATATTAAATGGATCTCTTTCCACTTTAGGCAGATCAACTTTCACGGAGCCGGGGTGGGGGGGGGGCGGTACAGGTAAATACTGAAATATACAGAGGCTATTCTGAAAGATGAGCCTCAGGATGTCTTCTTTATTATGTGAAGGAAAACAAGTTTTGTGCTTATGATTAATACTGATAGTTTAAGAAACTCGATGAACCAAAATTAGGAGTTAAGAAACATTTTTTTTTAATTCTTGAGAAAATAGCGCTATCAGCCAGTAGATTATGATCATGATGCTTTGAATGTGTTTTGACTTGGGTAAATGTAAGACTTTAGGAGATTATTTGTTGTTTATCTCAAGACAGATGTTGAGATTGTTAGCCCGATGTCTTCATGGAGTGGCGATTAAAACACTCAAAGATATTTATAAGCTAGAGTTCTAGTAATTATATAAGTTTACCATCATTCACTTGGGACAATTCCTCTTGAAAAACTAATGTAAAATCAGTATGATATATATCCCATGAGTTATGACTTCTTGATTAAAAGGAATCTCGAGAGGGTTCGCGGTTGCAATTATATCAATATACTAAGCAGATAATCCCTTATCCAATTTTGATGGTTTGAGAGTGAATGGGCACCCTATTTTATATATTAGATTATAATTCTTTGTATGCTAGTGCGATGGTGAGCTCTTCCACAGAATGGTATAAGAAAATCGATCGATGAGGAGAAGATTGCTTTCCTCGATGTGGGATTAAGTAATGTATCGTGTGAGGGTCAAAAGGGTTATTGATAGAAATGTGATACCAAGTACGTGACCCCTGAGGTAGCTAGACGTACTGATAACTGCCCTTGATATTATCACGCATGAATATTCACAAAGAGATGTTATCTCCTTATTGCGAATCTCTATTGAAAAATGAGGTATGAAGGTAGAAAGATCCCCAAATCTAATGCGAAATTAGTGTGCCAGTCATTTACCTCAGAAAAAAATTATTTGATCAGTCTTGAATCTTGAATCGAGGACGACGAGAGCTGTCGTAAAATGAAGGAAGAAGGATACGGAAGGATGGAAATAAACTGGGAAAAGGATGGGGAGGAGGGGAAGAGGAGAAATCAAGGAAAGTGGCCCAACACTTTGGGACATGTGATACAAAGTACTGGAGACGTAGATGGAGAGGCTTGAATGTCACGGTCGTTGCTGGCTCACTGGAGAGGAGGCAAGGCAGAGGCAGGAGCAGGGAGTGTCAGAAGCAGCAAGCCAGGATGAGTTGGTTATGGTCTTAAACCGTTTTTCAGTGCATTGAATTTTTTCGAGAGATTTGTATCACACACATGGGAGAGCTGTAGTAGATTAGTTGGTTGGAGTTGGAGTATCTGGATGTAGGTAGGGTATGGTCTTCGCTTTGGTTACGATGCCCAGTGTTGGCTGGAGATGTTGGAACGAGTTTCTAGGCGAGTCTGCTTGGGGGTATTGCCTCGTGTGTAGAACCTGTGAGTCTTTTGTGTTTTAACCCATGGTGTTCCAGTATAATCGACGTGAGGCTAGGTAGAGAAGGCGGTGGTGGAGTAGAGGAAGGTGGTGTTGTTCGTTTTCAACTTCAGTAGACGAATAGATGTTTCTGGTGGCATGGCTTCTGATTGTTGGATTCAGTGAGAGGTGGTGGCGGTGGAGGCTTCATGGTCGTTGTGGATTGATGTCACTAGGTGGGTGTTGATGGAACTTCTGCAGAAGAGGGGTGATTAAGTTTTTGGTTGTGAATTTGAGAATTTCTTCAGAAGTGGAGATGCTGGAAATGTAAATGATGGCATGTTATATAATGCAAATAACTCGTTGATGTAGGATTAAACGTCCCAGGTACAGCCATGTTTTGATGTGAGCGGTATAGTAGACAATTGTGAATCTTCGTTTACGTCACATGTTGGAAGTGTGTGTTGGTGGTGGTGGAGCGGGCTGCGTAGATGCTTGAAGTAATTTTGTTGTGTCAGTTAGCTTGCAACTTTGCAAGTGCGGCTCTACGGTTGTGGGTTGATATTTTTTTCCTTTGTTGATCTTCTGTCTACCTAATATCCTTTCTTGTAGGACATTTTACCGCAATGTATTCGTGATCATTACTTTTGGCAGTTTAAACACGCTGGTTGTGTTGGAGCAGCGGGCGGTACAGGGACTGAAGGTTGCCCTCACTACCACATGTAGTGCAAACTTTTGTCTTTTACTGGACATGCTTTGGTGGTGTGAAGATAAAGGAATAGCAGTTCAGCAATGTTGGATGTAGATGGTATCTTTTGCTTCTATGCGGTGGGACTGATGTAGTAGTATACAGCCAGACCTTCGTTCCAGTGCGTGGCAGCATGTTCACGTCGGTTAAAGGTGACCTTGAGCCATTTAGACGATGCATTCGGGATTTGGGTATGCTGTCAACAGTAGCTAAGTATATTTGCGTTTCAATAGATGGACTTGGTTCGGCTTGTTTGAGGAAGTCAGAATCTTGTCCAGCTTTTTCAGGAATACTGTTTTTCTTGCCCTGAGGGCAGGGATGATATAACAGTAAATCCTTGAGCAGTAAGGAGTAGCGGTTGGCTTCTGTAGTATCTTCTCTGCTTTACCATCATCGTGACATACAACAATGAGTGCTTCTTTGTGGTCAGAATAGCGTTGAATTTAACTGCAATGATCCCTGCACAACAGTACAAGAGAAAGTTTGTTGAATCATCAGACAGTACACTGTTTGGCTTGATCTTTACACGCTTTGCATAGTCATCGTGCAAGTAAAGGTTGCCCTCCCCAATGGGATCGTTAGGGAAACTGTTTGGATCAGTCTAGATTCTGTTAGTTATTACTGGAAACTTGGGTTAGAGGCTGGAAAAAGTTCATGCCATATATGAATATACTCAGTCAAATTTTTAGAACCTTTCATAATATATCGCACAGAGAACAGCCACACGATGTCCTATCAAGTCAAAGCTTTCAAATTAACTAATAACGCCATATAATGGGAAATCATTGTTGATATCACTAAGTATGCTGAATCTTAGATATATCAAGAATGAGAAAGCATTTTGTTAGAGCGGCTATAGAAAGATCCTTTCTTAAAAAACTATCACACATTTGAAGCAAGACAAAGTGATTGTACACTTCAACAAAGAGAAAATTAGAAGTTAAACTACCACTTTATCCGGTTTTTCATAAGTTCTTCTCTATTGCTAAAAAGAAATTGTCATTATTTTTGGTATAAAGATTTTAAAACAGCTTATGGTGATGTAAGACTTCTTTATACGATACTGACTCGTATATTTTTAGCTTGGGAACAATGGTAAAGATTTGACACGAGTTAAAAAGTGACCTTTTGTTAGGATATATGGATTTTTTTCAAAATTTCAGTCCTGATCATCCCTTATATGATAATAGTAAAAAAAGTGAGCTGGGGTTATTGAAATTGAAATTGTGATAATCATATTAGTGAGTTAAATAGCACTGGAAGCTAAAATGTATTCTGTAAAGATTGCTGGAAAGATCAACTACTGGCAGCAGAGCCAAAGGGTATCCCTTCACATATTATGCCATTTTTAAAACTCGTGCAAGATACGAGAATGTTTTAAACAAATTAGATAGAGAATTATTCCCCGTGTAACCTCTTCAAGGGGGGCTCCTTGGCGTGGTGAAGAGGCTCTTGGGTCTGAGGAATTAGCCCTGTCGGTCTTCTTCCTCAGACCGAACCTAATTACCCCCCCCATCCTCCCCTTTTTCATTCCTCCTCCTCCTCCTCCTCCTCACCCCTCCCTTTTGCCCTTCCTCTTTTTAGCCTTCGTGATTTCTCCCACAGGCGCGCTATTTTCCTGGGTAGGGGAAAGGACACCGGGGTCCATCCCATTCCATTGAGGTTTTCTTGGCGGTGGCGTAGTTTGCTGTGCAATTGGATTGCCTAGGGATGTCCCGATCCCTCTCCGGTATCCCGGAGTAGCTTTGGGTGTCTTTTGGGCGACGGGTGTATCTCTGGAAGCCACCTTTGGATTCCGGGGGTGGGGGCTGAAGGAGGTATGCTTTTGTGGCGGATATCCGGCCGCCCTCTCTTTTGTCCACCGGGGTTTAGCTGGGCAGAATGTGAGGTTGCTATCCCAAAATTGCGGGTTTTAAACTGGCATGAAGGGTAGGGTATGGCACGGGTTCCATGCTGAAACTGCGCTACTAGCGGTGTCGAGTCCTTTGGGCGCGGAGGGGAGATTTCTGGCCCTTTCATTCCTCCTGGGAACTATCCCTCCCCGGCCCCCCTTTTTTTTTCTTTTTTTTTTTTTATTTTCTTTTTTTTTTTAAAAAAAAAAAGAAAGAAGTAACCAAAACCATGGCAGCCCTAGCCCATGAACCGGGTTTACCCCGGGCCCCTTCTTGATACCGCACCCCGTTCTGACCCCGCCTCGTCTTTGGACCACTCTTCAGCCCATTCCTCATGCCTCTGTACCTATTCCCGGGTGCTGTTTCCTCACCCGCTTCAGGTACTGAGGCCTCGACTAAACCTCCTTCGATTTATCAGACCTTCGCTCTCCTCTGACTATGCTTCCGGCCTCTCCCTCTACGGTGCGGCAATTTTCAACGCCGACCCGTTCCACGTCGGAACAAACTCTGGTCCCACGCCTAAACGTAAACGACAATTACCTGCTGATACTTCTCCACCTTCACTTCTGTTCTTCTCAGAAACGATCGACACGTCCTTCACTACCTTTCCACGCTCAGTTTCAGACTGAACGTGGACAAAATTCTTCACTTTACGACCAACTTCCTCTACTGCCTATCTTTCTGACCTTTAGTATTGGCAAGGCACTCCTACGCCATGTTGGTAAAGATATTTCTTTTCATGCTCTTAAGAGCGGTACGCGCATCATTACCGTACAGAATGCTACCAGGCTCGTGAGCTCTCTCGTTTTTCCCATATAGATACTGTTCCTGTCACCCTTGAAAAACATCATTCCCTCAATTCTTGTAGTGGTACCGTTATTCTGCCCCATACCATAGTTCAACAAAATTTCCAGACATGTGGCACTGACATTCTAGAACAGCTGGAACTCCAAGATCTCCCAATCCTCAAGTAGACACTTAGGGTTTTTCCCTCCCCGTGGGCGGAGACGATACCCTAGCAATGTGGCTCGTTTAACTTTTGACAGCCGAGAACTCCCATCCCCCCGTTTATATAGCAGACATCGGTTACAAGTTCGAAAGGTGATCCCTACACCACAACAGTGTAGAAATTGCTGGCGTTTTGGGCCATCCAGCGAAATATTGCAGATCTATCGCCGAATCCCCAGTCTGTGGTGCCGAATGACCTTTTCTAAACGTCTTGCAATCGATCTCCCCTTGCCTAACTGTCATGAGGCTCACCCCTTCGTACTCTCGCCGTTGTCAGGTCTATTTAAACGAGCGGGAAATCCTTTTCCTCAAAGAGACAGAAGGTCTCCCTTATGCCATGGCATTTTTCTCATCTCCGCCTCCAAGGGAGACTCCCACGTTTTTCTTATTCCCGTGTTTCAAAACGTCCCCCACTTCTGGTATCCCATCTTCTAACACCCACCTCTGTGGTTACCTCTCCCATAATCACTCCTGTATCTAATCCTTTTGCTGTCCTCGGCTCAGACGTCCCTACTTCAACGCCTCAGTCTAATCTCGCTTCTTCGAGTTCTTCTTACAAGCCTCAGTATCGACGAGACCTCGTACGACACCTCTTCCCAATCGTCCCTCTATTTCTCAAAAGTAAAAAAAAGGTCCGGTAACACCTCCTACCCATCTTCCCCTCCTCTTTTTACCCTCCCTGTCTCTGTCCCTAGTTTTTCCCCCTCTCACTGGCTCAGTTACAAGTGCAGAGGTTCACCCTCCTCCCGTAATGTACCTTCCCCCCCTGTTCCTCCCAAGTTTCTTCCTCTTCTGCCACCTCCCAGGTTCCTGTCTCTTCTGTTTTTTCCCGCTCACGCCTTCTCAGTTCCCTCCACCCTTTCGCCCACCCCCTACCTTGGTACAGTCCAATACGTTTCCAATCTTTACTCATTCCTCCCCCTACCATTCCCAATATTGTCTCCCATACGACATCTCTGAATTCCCGAAACCATTTGAAGCAATCTCTAAATTTAATTTGCAGAGACCAAACCATCAATGGACCTGATCCACCTTCCGCTCTTTCTCTCTCCTCTGCCCCATCTGCGCAACTCCTTTCTTCACAGCGAAACCGTTCCTTCGCTGCTTAAAACTTTTTTCCACTGCCTCCGCATGTGGACTTTTTAACCCTTCTAGTCCGTAGGAACCCTTACCTGCGGATTTCAAGTATCTTTATCATTGCCAATCATGGCCTTTTTACATGGAATATACGCGGCCTCAGGGGTAATCGGGGTGAATTCAGATGTTACTCTCCCATTTGCCCCTGTTGGTGTTTGCTTACAGGAACCAAAATTACACTTGCTGTTATTTCTCACATCTCAGGCTATAATTTTTTTGTATTCTTCAGATCCTTTTTCTGATGGGACCTTTAAGGGAAAGTGCCCTTTTTCCCGCACTGTTATTCCGTACCATCAGCTATTTATTCATATTTTCGCTGCATTACACAGCACCCCGTATCCACTTACATAGGTGGTATACGCTCTGTTCTTTATATCTCTCTCCTTCTCGGGCATTATCTATTCCGGATTTTCCCCTTCCTGTTTCGTCATTACCGCCACCGATTCTGTTACTTGGTGATTTTTAATGCCCACCATTTCCTCTGGGGAGGGTCTCGCGTGATTCCCGTGGAATTCAGTTAGAGGCTTTTCTTGCCACCCACCCCCTCCATGTTTTAAATACAGGTACTCACACCCATTTTGATCCTCGGACTCGTACTCTCTTGCATCGATCTCTCAGTTTGCTCTCCTCCGCCGCATTGATTTTACTTGGTCTGTTCCCCCGACTTGCATGAGTGATCATTTCCCAATCATTCTTACTCCCTTATATTCGCCACCTCTCGCAACCCACGCTGGCAATTTAAAATCGGGAAAATTTGGGAACCTTTACTCACACCTGACTGTTTTTAAAGAGGTTCCTTCTTCGTCCTCCATCAATGAGCTTTTACACCTTTTTCTCGTCCTCCGTTTTCACCGCAGCTTCTCATTCTAACCCCAAACTTCGGGCAGGCATTCTCAGAAATGCGTCCCTTGGTGTCTCCTGCTTGTGCTCGTGCAGTACTTTTTGAAACGCGCTGCATGGGGCAGGTTTACCGGTACAATAGAACCACAAAAGCGACTCCTTGTTTTTAAAAAACAGAAGCGTGCGATCGCTCGCCGTGTCATCCGTGACGCTAAACGCACTTTCTGGCGAGATTGTCTCCACCATCACCTCTGCTTCCTCTATGAGTGCAGTCTGGAAAAAGTACGAAAACTGAGTGGTAAATATTCTCCTGACCGGCTCCTGTTCTGCGAGTTGCCGGTGTTGATATAGCAAACCCCCTAGATGTTGCCAAAGAAATTGGCAATCATCGGTCCGTATTTCTCAGGGGACTCCATCTATGCCCCCCCATTTCTTTCCTCAAAGTCTGCCCGAGAGTTAGCACCCTTGGACTTTTCTTCTTCAGAGAAGAAAAAGTATAATTGCCTTTTACACTTCAAGAACTGGAGGGAACACTCTCAGCTTGTCGATCATCTGCAGCTGGGCCCGACGACATTCATATTCGTATGCTACAAAATTTACATCAGTCAGCCCTTGCAGTCCTATTAACCCTTTACAATCTTATTTGGTCACAAGGAGTTCTTCCACAGCTGTGGAAATCCGCCATTGTTCTCCCTTTCCGCAAACCAGGCACTACGGGACATGAAACCTCCCACTATCGTCCCTTGCTCTTACCAGTGCAGTTTGCAAAGTATGGAACGCCTAGTAAATAGACGTTTAGTGTGGTATTTAGAGACGCACAACAGTCTCTCCACTCGTCAATATGGCTTTCGTAAGGGGCGTTCTACCATAGACCCCTTACTGCGCTTGGATACGTTGGTTCGTAATGCCTTTGCGAATAACCACTCATTATTGCCATATTTTTTGACCTTGAGAAGGCATATGAACAAACTTGGGGGTATAATATTTTAGCCCAAGCCCACTCCTTAGGCCTTCGAGGCAATCTACCACCTTCCTTAAGAACTTTTTAACTGACAGGCATTTCCGTGTCGGGTTAATAATGTGCTTTCCCCGGACTTTGTCCAAGCTGAAGGTGTCCCCCAGGGATGTGTTCTGAGCACAACACTTTTTCTCCTTGCTATTAATGATTTGGCCTCTAGTCTTCCATCAAATATTTGGTCATCACTCTAATGTTGATGACTTCGCTATTGCCTGTGCAGGCGCTGACTGTCACCTCCTACAGTTTCTCTCCAGCATGCCCGTCGACCGTGTTTCCAATTGGGCCACCACACATTTGGGTTTTAAATTTTCCAGCACTAAAACCCACAAATCACTTTCACTAGACGCTCTGTCATCTCTGATCATCCTTTGTACCTCTATGGCTCACGTATCCCTGAACGTGATACAGTAAAGTTTCTGGGCCTCCTCTTTGATCGTAGGTTATCCTGGAAACCTCACATTACCTCCCCTGAAGGGAACTTGTCACAGCCGGCTGAACCTTCTTAAAACCCTTGCTCATCTTTCGTGGGGAGCTGATCGTCGAACCCTCCTTCAAACCCACATTCCACCCTTATTTTATCGAAACTTGATTATGGTGACCAGATCTATTCAGCGGCATCTCCGCTACTCTCTCTAACCTTAACCCCATTCATCACCAAGGATTACGTTTATGCCTTGGTGCTTTTTTGCTCTTCCCCCTGTCGAAAGCCTCTATGCAGAAGCGAACGTTCCATCCTTATCCGATCGCCGTGATGCCCATTGCCTGCGCTACTATGTACGCTCTCATGATCTCCGCAATCCTTCATTTATAGAATGGTCACTGATATTAGTAGACATTCTTTAATTTGTTCGCCGCCCTGCTTACTCCGTCCCTTCTCTCTTCGCCTTCATTCGCTCTTGTCTTCTCTTCAACTACCACCTTTCTATGTACATGTAGCATCTCACTTTTTCCCCCACCCCCCTGGGAAGTTCCAGCTGTTCGAGTCTGTTCTTTCTCCCTCCCTTGCTCGAAAGCCCAACTGTCTACGGTCGCTTCCCGCTCTTTTTCTTGACCACTTTTACTCTCATTCTCATTTCCATTGCTGTGTACACAGATGGCTCTAAGTCTTCTGACGGCGTAGGATTCGCAGCAGTGTTTCCGGGCAGCGTCGTACAAGGGCATTTACTATCTTCAGCTAGTATTTTTACTGCTGAATTATATTTCCATCCTTTACAGCACTTATCCGTATTGCATCTATGCCTGTGTCATAAATTTTTGGTTGCTCAGACTCCCTTAGTGCTTTACCGGGTATACAAAAATTTGATACACCTCACCCCCTTTGTTCCTCCGTATCCAACTTTGGCTACGCCGCATCTTTACTAAGCATAAAGATATTGTTATTTGTTGGGTCCCTGGTCATGTTGAGTACAGGGCAATGAACAGGCAGACACTGCTGCGCGGTCAGCAGTACATGACCTACCAGTTTCTTATAGAGGTATTCCTGTACGGACTATTTTGCTGTAATATCTTCCCCCCTTCACACCCGTTGGCAACAACGTTGGTCTACTATGCTCGGCAAAAAAACTTCAGTCTATTAAACAGAGTATAGGTTACTGGCCGTCTTCTTATCACCAGTGTCGAGGTTGGGAGACTACTCTCTCCCGTCTTCGCATTGGCCATACTCGTCTTACTCATGGATATCTTGTGGAGAGGCGTCCCTTGCTCCTCTCTGTGAGAATTTGCCAAGCTCCATTATCAGTCAGCCACATTCTGTTGGAACTGCCCACTTTAAACAACGAGCACGCAGAATTTACCTCTGTCCGTCGCTTCGCCCCCGCCCTCTCTCTTTACCTTCCTTCTCGCTGATGGACCCACCTTTCATCCGGACTCTCTCATTGACTTTTTGACAACGACTGACTTACTTCACAAATTCTGATACTTTCAGCCCTTTCTACTTGTATCTCTTGCTACCCTCTACCCCCGTACTATCCCCTGCCCCGCTGTTTTCTGTAACCTGCTGATCATCCCCCCTCCCTTCTGCCATCCAATTCCCTTGCTTCCTTCCCTACCCTGCAGCGCTGTATAGCCCTTGTGGCTTAGCGCTTCTTTTTGATTATAATAATAATAATAATTCACGTGTAAGTCTATAAGTAGCGTAAAAGGTGAAATATGTACAGTAAGAATTAACAAGAGAGGCTTGTCAGCCTTTGATAATAAAAGGTATCATTTGAATACTAATCAATCCTTGGCTTATGGACACCCTGATATTCCACCATCTAAACGTAGGAGAATGGAGTGATTCCCATGTTGTATTACCAGAAATCTATATGAAATGCATTGGTTGTATAATAAATAAATAAATAAATGAAAATATTGTGTATTAGTGTTATCCTGCATTTTAAGTTAATGTTTGATCGACAAGATTCAGCCTGTGTGTGAAGTAATCACGTGATGTCACTGACCGCTGAGTAAACACAGGTGGGGTAACGTCACACTTGTTTAGACCTGTATGAGAAAGTACAATGCCCCATAGGGGGAGTTCATATGAATGCTTGCCCCCATAGGGGGAACCCAAAAACTTGATCTGAGGAGATGGAGACCATAAGAAATTCAAAAAAAAAAATCGAAAAAAAATGGAAAAAAATTCGGGGAGTGGGGGCGATCCGGACGGCGCTGCAGAAGGCGCGGGCGCGGGCGCGGGCGCGGGAGGGTGCGGGTCTGCGCGGACGGGCCCCAGTCGGGCGGGCGCGGGGTTGAAGGCGTGGTGGGAGTGGGGGGTTGAGGGCGAGGTGGCCGAGGGTGAGCATAAAGGTGTGAAAAGGCGGCACCCTTTGATACGACGTACAGAAGAAACCCTAGACCGGAAGTAACACCTAGGTGTGAAAAGGCGGCATCCTTTGATACGGCGCTCAGAAGAAAACTTCACTACTCGTGTATATTCACATTATTCAGTTGAAGAACCAAATATATTTGTAATAATTCATATATATATACCACATGATCAACGAGTTGATCGGGTTTCATGTGTACCCAGAAAACAGTCATATAAATATAGTTTATGAGTACTTGCATGATACTTATTGTGACCTGCCACGTCGTTCCACCTGATCGTTTAATACTTTTTTATATTTACTGTAGTGTGCAAAATAATTGGGACAAGAGTAAATTTTGTGATTAACTCATATATCTTAGTCTCCGGTTTAATTAATGTAGTGTGGGTTCTTTTCTTTTCAGAAGAGTTTGCTACCGACTTCTGGCAGCCATCCAGCAGTAGTATTATCCTGTGACTCGTCAGTGCTACACCAGCTGTTGCTCTGTAAGGCTATTCCTGGTTTAGAAGAACACACAAGCAAACTCTAGGACATATTTATTAGAAAACGTTTCGGTCTTGGGATTTTGATCACTTCTAACGTACAGAGACTGAAAGACATTATATATAGGAGGAGAATGAGGTGTGAGTGACGCATGGTGACCTGAAGAATGTCATATTGAGATGTGGACGGGTAGACGATGAGATCATGTGACTCCTGTGTTGTAGATGAATGGTTCAGAGAACCGACACGTTGATAAATTAGACACATGTGCAACTCTTGGGTATCTTTTTTATCTAATTTATCAACGTGTTGGTTCTCTGAACCATTCCTCTATAATCCTGTCAGACACTGCAATTTCTTGAGATCTTAATACTCGGGATTTCTTCGCTTGCCTAACCCTTGGGCACGACCTACTTCCACATGGACAAATGTGACACCACCTACAACTGCTGTACCTCTCCTGCCTACGGTTTATAAGCTGCTTCTCCGCACATATTCTGTATTCTATTCAAGATTGATTGACTGATCACATCGACTCAAGGTTGAGGGACTGATTACCTCATTCTCCTCCTGTTTTTCACGATTCTCCTTTGTATGGACTGATGAAGCCACTGTGTGGCGAAACGTTCCCTCAATAAAGATACCCAAGAATTGCACGTGTCTAATTTATCGACTCCTGTGTTGCTGGGTAGGTGGTGCTTTGCCTGGTGAAGTATCATGTATGATAATGTTTTAGAAATTTTATGGTTTCCAGTGTTACGTTCTACTGTGTAACACTGGAAACCACAGCAGATAAATGAACCAACCAATGAATACACAATAGTTATAAAATAACCAAACAATGTCCGCATAGAGAACAGTTAGAAGCAAACCAACTAATGTATACGTAGATCATAATAAATAATGTCACTAGATGCATTTTATTGCCAACACAGAAGGTATTGGGTCTTTCTCTGGTGCAAAATAATTCGTTTTTGATTTTCAGAGAGTTTTGCGATCAAAAGCATATAGCGCCGATCGCTACTTACATGCTGAACGTAGGTAGTAATACAATGGTAAAATATGCAGGCAGAATGTAATACACAATATGCGGGTTATGGCATTTTATTTATGAAGACGCTCGTCCAGGGAAAATTTTTTCTTTTTAAATTAAAATTGATCAATTTTTCTGAGGACAAAAATGTCATAACCCGAAATTCCGGGTTTTTTTAAATTAAATTTTACTGTAATTTTTTTTAACCTTTGTATTATATATTTTTTGATTCAGCTCCCATTGTGGAAAATTTAAACAGAGACTGAGTGGCCCTTTTTTTCCCTCAAGATTTTTAGCGGGAAATGATTCGATCGTTCCTGGTGGAAAAAAATCCTCCTCATAAATAAAAGTTTAGTGTTTTATGAATAGCATTCAATACTGACAAATATTAGCTCATGTGCAACATCGGGGGGTACCCCTTTATTTATAGATTTTTTCCACCATCCAATGGCTTCCTCAACAAAAAAATTCAAAAACATAAGGGGAAACGATTTTAAAAAACTATATACAAAAAAGAGC
This sequence comes from Cherax quadricarinatus, assembly GCF_026875155.1. Taxonomy (NCBI): domain Eukaryota; kingdom Metazoa; phylum Arthropoda; class Malacostraca; order Decapoda; family Parastacidae; genus Cherax; species Cherax quadricarinatus. The sequence continues at coordinate 50,113 of NW_026489920.1, forward strand.
TAACCCATCGCACAGTTTTTGTGTTGGTGAAAATTTTACTAAATTTGAAATCCCTAAAAATTTAAAAAAAAACCCAGATTTTTCAAAATGGGGCCTTTTTTCCCTTCATCAATTTATCAGTGTTAAAGGTTTTGAAGGTACTCGGATAAAAAACCCAAAAATATCGAAAAAAAACCATCTTTTTCATTTTCCCACTTTTTTAAACAAAACTGAGTTTAATGTCAAACAGAAAAGTCATTACCCCATTATTGCACAAAAACCAGTTGACTAAATATGCATCAATAATCAGTAAAGGGTAAAAATTCCCACTGCCCTAAACACAAAATCCAATTCAAAAAAAACCTTTTTTAAAATTTAAAGCTGATTTTGCACGAAGTGTTTAATTTTTAAAACTTCTATAGAAAAAATTTTTTTGGATAAAACAGTATGGACAACCCCACTGTGACACTTTCCCCCAAAACATTTAATTTCGGTTTTCAAATCTTAAACGTCAATTTACATTGAAATTTGATAATTTCGTAAATAAAAAAGGTTTTGCAAAATTTTTCAAAAATTAAATTTTTAATTCAAGTAATTTTATGCAAAGGGCCCGTGTTTTTAATAATAAAATAAATACAGTAATTTAAGTTTTTTTTTGGTTAAAAATTCCCCCTACTGAAAAAAATAAATAAAATTAACATATTTTTAACTCATTTTTAAATTTTTAGAAAATGATAAACATTAACAGGGAAAGGGAAAATAACAAAATTTTTTAAACAGTTTTGGACCCCAATATGTTTAACAGAAATTAAAAGAAAAGCGGGTTTATTTGCAATAAATCATTTCCCAATTGTTTTTAAAAAACTTTGGGCGACACGTTTAGGTGATGATCTTTTTGGCTGGTGAAGCGGGGTTTTGGGGTTTTTTTTGGCCCTAAGATCATATGTTAATGTATGAGAAAACTGACGGCACATTTCGGGCCACTGTAGCAAGCAGCACCCCTGGGCCGCACACACCCGCAAATCGGGCCCAAGAAACAGAGGGCAGAAACAACCTCTGGCAAAGCAAGGCTGAGTTCGGGGTCTCATTGTTTTATGAGGACATATGACCCTCGTCGGGGGTCAGGGGTAAAGCAGTATGCACTTTAATGTGTTTTATTTTTGCAGACCTTTGCGTTTTACGTTTGAAAATTTACAATCAGATTGCTGGCCCTCCTCATTTCTCCCTTTTGGGTTCCCTTTAAAACCCAATGGCACAGTGGGCCGGAAAGAAAACGGGATAAGTAAATGCCCGAGTATAACCCCTCTGCAAGGCAGGGGATTCGGGGAGTAGGTGAAGGTGGTTAAATTAGCCATGAAAATAAAAAAGGGTTTAATAGAAAAAGTAAAAAATTCATAATAAAATTTCATAAAATGTAAACTTAAATGACCTTAAACCTAATTCCAAATCTCATGCCAAGCAGGGGGTTGTACTTTTTAACATTTACTTATCCAGAAAAAAAAATTTGCCAGCTCCCCCTCTGGTACATCAGCCCACCAGCTTACAGCTATATAAGTCGGGGAAAAACGATGGGAAGTTAATATGCTTCTCCTAGAAAACTCCCAAAAGATGGTCCTAGGAAAGATGTTAAGCTGAAACAGTAATTAAGATGAATGAAAGAAAAGAGGGAAGGGGGGGAGACAGAGAAAGAAGAGATGGAAAGAGAGGGAGAAAGGATGGATGAGGGGAAAGGGGAAAGGGGGGAAAGGAAAGGATGAGGGGGAAAAAGAGGGGGGAAAGGATGGAGAGGGGAAAAAAGAAGGAGAGGAGGGGGGAAAAAGAAAAGAGACAGAATCATGCCCAATTCTTGTAACTTTTATTGTACGTTTTCCCCCGCTCCTCCCTCCAAGGTTTTTGTGTCGTTTGTGCTTCATAAAAGCACAAAGAAAAGGGTTTTAGCGGTTAAAGAAAAGGGGTTTCATTTTGGGAAAAAAAAAAAAAAAAAACAAAAACACACGCATCGTCCTCCCGACATAAAACAATAATTGTTCTCTGAAATAAGTGTGGCGGGAAACAAACCTGGGGCTTTACAGTGTCGTGCTGATGCTCTAAACAACCCCAGTGGGACTTGTGGCATATATAGACCACTAAATCTCACTTATGATCATTAAACTCTTCAGTCAGTTAAATGACTTTGCCAAACCGCAAGGGTTGGGCGAGGGTCCAGGAGGGAAAAATAAAAGTTCCCTTAAAATTTAATAGTATAGCCATTGAAACTTGACTCACGAAATCGTAATGACAAGATTGTAAACCGAAAACTAACGCGTCGGGCTGGAGTTTTTTAAAACACCCCTTATATGCTTTATTTCCCTTTAAAATTTTTTTGAAATGTTTTATATGGAATCACTACAGAAAAAACAGAGCATGATACAGATACAAAAATATGGGTAGCAATAACATAGACTTTATTTAGTGAAATAAAGGGTATTCTTTACAGCTTCGGTACTGGGATTTCTAACTTCATCGATGAGGGTAAAATAAAATTTACCCAAAAAGCATATTATATAAAATATCCTAAAAGCTTTTTATTTAAAAAATTTTTTTAATTGCCCGAAATACAATTTTCCCAAATTTCCCAAAAGAAATACAGAACCAACATATTTAACCAAGAATAATTTTGGGTTTTTTTTTATAAAATTATTCAACCAAGAATATGTTGGTTTGTTAAATAACCCAAAAATTGCTTAAATCTATTTTTCTACTTAACTTCCAAAATTCAAGTTATATTTAAAAATCTTGGATGCAAAAAAAAAAAAAAAATTATTAATTCTCCCGAATTACTGAAACACTCCCCTCTCAATATTCCCCCGTACGAAATGCACTATTTTTTTGTACAAATTAAAAAAAAAATAGCATTATAAATAGGCAAGAGTATAATTATTCGTTTATGCATGCGAGATATTTTAACCACCCTATAAATTTTCAAAAAGCAAGAACTCGTTTAAAATTAAGTCCTTTATAAAAAAAATTTATACTTTTAAAGACATTTTTTCCATTTATGTTATTGTAAAAATTAACAATTTTGGAGCAAAAGAACCTTAGAAAAATTTACCTAACCTTATTATAACAAGCGCAATTTAATTTAGCCTAATCCAACTAAATATATTTTAGATAAGTTTACAGTAATTTAATAATAAGCGAACACAATGAAATATTTTATTTTGGTTAGGTTCAAAAACATTTTTTGCGAAATTATTACATACACATATTTTCGCTTGCCTTATTCGGCAAGAAGAGCGTTGATATTTCAGCCAAACTCGCAAACTAGTTCTCACCCAGCTGTTGGTGAGGGCGGACGCAGAGCGTGCGGCTGGTGCCCTCTGGTGTCTGTATTGAGAAGTTTTGTTTTCTCAAGATGGCGGAACGCAGGAAAAGAGTCAACACTGTCTGTGTGGAATTATTGAAAGGTGCAATATACCAGGACACCGCTGACGTCATTCTGCCTCTTGTGATAAGAGATACGTATGGAATCCCACGTGAGGATTTATATGGGATTTCTCTGAACGGCAACGCAAGAATTTTTGTGAAATTTGTGTCGTCTGCTGCGTATGTGAGTGTTGTGGATGCCTTTCAAGAAAAACGAATTGTTATCAACGCTAGTCTGGAGGTGCGCCTGCGTGATGTATCGACAAGTTATACGTGGGTTCGTCTACGTAATATCCCTTCGAGGCAGACGAGGTGGACATCCGTCGGACTTTTGGCGCTATGGCACCGTACAAGCTGTCCAAATTGGGCGTTGGTCCCAGGGTTTTATGCTGGTATGCTCGCAGGTTCCTTTTCTATGAAAATAACATTGAGACATCCAATTCCCTCGTTTGTCATGTTGGAAGATTTTCAGACGCAGGTCTACGTAACCTACCCGGGCCAGGTTCGGACGTGCCGCCTGTGTGGTGCAACGGGTCATATGGCGGCGTCTTGTGAGCACCGACGAGGGAAACAACGGTCGGACCTGACAGACACTGCATCCAAAGATACGATGGAGGAGGGTGAGCTGGGCCATCAGAAGCCCACAATGGTGGACAATGTGCTGCAGATTTTACCAGCGGATGTAAAGTGGAGTGAAGCAGTGGATGCTGCAGAGGGATCGTCTCGACGCACCACCAGCGTCGGAGATCGAGGCGATTGGGTGCGTGGACAGTGCGTCACCTCAGGTGGAAGAGGAGGCACAAACGCCCTTGATATTGCCCAGTTTTGAAGACTTACAGAGGATCCTCGATAGCCCGGCGACAGAGGGTTTACCGCCTACATTAGCGTGTCGCCTGTGGTCGACCATGGTCATGTGTGGGCGGTGAAGATAGGCGTACGACTTTTACGTCTGTGGTGGTGACGGATGTCGAGGTACATAGAACAGACAGCGATGGGCCTATGGACTATGAGGAGTGTCACGGAAGAGGCCCAGTACACACGTGGAGGACGATGTCTTAACACCGGGTCAAAGGTCTGGTAAAATGGTGTGGGCTGACGTAGCCAAGGGAGTTAAGGGACCCCCCTTAGAGAAGTTAAGTGGAGTGTGGGGAAAACTGGCAGGTGCAGCAGTGGCAAGTCCAAGTCAGGTATAAAGGTGATGGGAAAACGAAATGAGAAAACCTAACCAGAGAGTTCAAGTGTATAACAATGAATGTCAATGGCCTCAGAGCAGAGGTCAAGAGACGTTGGGTAGGGGTATCGCTCAGACGTATGAATGTTGACGTTTTTTTATACAGGAACACAATTTTCGGTGTGGTAGTAAAATTACGTGTGCAAGGGTATAAGTGCTATGCGGGAAATTCGGATAATCTCAAAGGTGGGGTTGTGATAGGCATAAGGGAGACCAGCCCTTTAAGCTTGTAGCATGGGAGTGGGGCGGAGGGGCCGGGTTGTTGCGTGTGGTGGGTTTGTGGGGGAACATTCAGGTGGGTTTCGTGGGAGTATATATGCCAGCGACAACAAATCGACGAGTAAAAGAGGATTTTGTACGTGATGTTTTGGTTTATTTTCTCAGAAGTCTACCCTTAGTTTCTGTCGTGGCAGGTGATTGGAATTGTGTGATCCGGGAAAAAGACGTCGAACCGCGTGGTGAGGGTGTAATTTAAGGGTTTTACGTGAGGTATTGCAAGCGATTGGTGTAGCGGATGTGGTGGGTAGCGACGGGTGGAATGTGGAACATACGTTTTGTAGAAGGGGTTACGCTGCGGGGTTGGGACAGGGTTTATATCACCAACTTAATCCGTGGTGGCAGGGTCGATTGTGTTGATCTGGGTTTCTCAGATCACCGTGGTGTTATGGTAAACACTGGAGTGGGAGGGCGCTATCCGTGTATTTACTAGTTATTGGAAATTAAATGTCAGCTTGTTGCAAGGAGTCGATGTTGTGGAAGCTTTCAGGTTATGGTGGGTTGACTTCTGGAATAACGGGAATGGGATAGAGGATGTTGTAGAGTGGTGGCATTCAAAGGCGAAACATGCAATACAGGGTTTTTATAGACGGTTAGGGAAGGAGGAGGCGTGTTATAGATATGGGAAGCAAAAATATTTAGAGGGACAGCTGAGGGATTGTTATGGTACAGGCGGGAGGTATGACCTAGCAGAAATAGAGTGTCTACATAGTCAATTACGGGAAATTCAGAATGATAAATTTCAGGTTTTGAGGGTACGAGCTGGGATTGAGGAGGTGCTTTGGGGGGATAAACCCTCAGTTGGGTTCTGCGTAGTTTCAGAATGCGACGGATGGCGACGACAGTTTTGTCAGTAGTGGTCGGTGATGACTTGGGTGGTTATCATAAAGGACAAAGGCTAGTTACTACTGAGAGCATTGGGACCTATGCAGACCAAGGGTTTTTGAGAGAAAATGGAAGGGTAGAGAGGGGAATCGAGAGGCGAGGAAGCTTTACTGCGGGGCATAGTGGCAAATTTGAGAGACGTGGATCGAGAGGACATGGAGGGTTGTATATCGAGGAGGAGGTTTCCAAGGCTGTTCAGGACAGGCACTGAGGAAATCACCTGGTTGGGATGGGATACCAGGTGATTTTTATGTCGTTCATTGGGAACTGTTAAAACACATGTTGGTTCGACTTTACAATTCAATGAAAACTAGAGGTAGCATGGGCGGTGAAGCGGGCTGGGTGTTGTAGTATTGGTACCAAAGGCCGAGGTCTGTGAATCTTTGGAGGCATATAGGCCCATCATATTGATGGGGGCGGATTATAAGATTTTGCGCGTATTTGGCAAACCGGATGAAACGAGTTTTGGACAAGGTAATATGGGAAGGGCAATACGGGTTTCCCTGGCCGATCTATGAGAGATGGTCATCGACGCCTCAAAAGTTTCGTGAAAGATTGTAGTGGAGGCGGAGTCGTAGGATTGGTTTGGGGAAAAGGCTTTGACAATGTGGATAGGGAAACATTATTAGCTTATTATTGAAGCAGGGTTTCGGGAAGAAATAGTAGCGTGGGTACGTATGTTATATACGGAGGCACAGGTACGAGTCCAGATTAATGGGAGGGTGGGGTCCGCGATAGGCATGGGGGGGGGGCTGCGGCAGGGTGTCCCCTCTCGCAGCTTTTGTTTGCCTGTTTGCAGGACCCCTTTTATAGATTGGTAATGGGTGGGGTGGGGGGGAGGATTGTGCACAGGAAGAAGCAGTAGAAATTTTAGGTTATGTGGACGACACCACCATCTTGGTGCATAGTAGGAATGGTTTAGCTTTCATAAATAAGGTTATAAGGGTTTTTTAGCGATGCGTCTTCCATGCGCATTAATAGAGAAAAATCCAAACTTTTGGAGGTGGGTCCTGGTGGGGCGGGACGTTAGGTACGGAGTATGGGTGGAGAACCGTTGAGCGGATAAAGATCTGTGGTGTGCATTTTTGCAATGACGAACAGGCAGCGCGTGCATTTAATTCATCCATTGTAGTTACAGCTGCAATTCGTAGGATGGCGGATGGAGACCAGGTGATGTAACATTGCACCAAAGAGTAATAGTTTGTCAACGTACTGGTGTATAGTAAATTATGGTTTGTTTCAGCGGTCTATCCATTGATGACGGACGATGCGTTGCGGTTACAGAGGAAGGCTTTGGATTTCATATGGGGTTACCGTAGGCATTGGTTAGGAAAGACATAGTTATGACGCACGTAACTCGAGGAGGTTTGGGGCTAATACCACTACACAGTCGACTAATGGGCATATATGTACGACAGGAAAACCTAACAAGGGGTGGGGTCAGGGAGTGAGAGTTGATGCAGTGATGAGGGAGGTTCGACGATGGTGGGTGGGGAAGGACCTCAAAAGGTGCGAAGCAATGTTACGGCACTTATTGATGGTGCAAAACCCTGTGAGAGTTAAGGCAGGTAAATTAGACAATATAGGTATAACATCGGCGGAAGTCATCGGGGCTGAGGTTTTCCAGGATATAATTGTGAAGACTATATGGCAGGGGTTCAAGAAATTGCGCTTACAACCACGGTTAGGGAAACTGGTTACCGATTCCTCCTCGGGATTTTGGCGTCCAAGGCACAATTGTACATTTTTGGGAATGACCCAGGATCAGACCTGTGCGTGGTGTGGGTGGCCGGAACGGCGTTTCATGTCCCTATACTTTTGTGACAGTTTTAACATAAGGTTAGGGATTGGTTCAAGGGTGTTCTCCGAAGAGTGGGAGGGGGGGTTTGTCGATGCTTAGAGTTTTGAGTCTTGAAATGGAGATTGCTCGGATGCTGTGTACGACGATCTGTGTCATATTTGGTACTTGACTATTTATATGTGTCATGGGGTATGCGGGGGCTTAGGGGGGCGATGCGTGTCAAGGCGCTGATGTGTCATGTTTATAGGACGAAATGTAGGAACAGAGAGGTATATGGGCAATGCTGGGAGGGAGCTTTTCTTTGGGGTATAGGAATCTAACGATGGAAACGTTACGGGAGTAATGAGGTGGGGGTAGGTATAATCGCTTGGTAGGGCCTAGGGGTTGGTCTCCCGGGGGGGGAGAGAAGAGTTAGTTTTTTTTTTTTTGGGGGCGTCTGGACTGTATGTTTTATTGGTGTGTATGGTGAATCTGGTGTAATGTAGGGTGAAGGAAGGGAACCTTGTGTGGTCTGGGGTATAGTGTCTTTCTGGCGTGAATGATATCATAGTCTGAGAAAGGGGGGGGAGTGGTACTCAGAACCAAGGTATGGTTTTCTTATGCTGAGTCATGCTGAACCACTAAGTCACCAACAGAGGCTACGCCGTGTTTTAAAGTTTATGTTATACAAAATTTTCTAATTTGCCAGGTTGGTGTTAGTTGCATAAGTGTGAATTGTTTGGAGTTTTGTAATGCAATGTTTTTGCGATGTATTCTGTGTGCACCTGTTAGTACTGGTTTTACTAAGTACATAAGAGTCACAGCAATGTATGTCATGCGACCTGCGAGTCGTAAAGTGTGTGCTGGAAGATTTGTGTTTTAATTAATGGTAGAAGTTTTAAGTGGGTAATAGTCTTAATTAAAATGTTTGTTTCAAAAAAAAAAACACTTCTTTCTATGTTGTGCTATAATTTATATGATGCGGTCTTGAGTGGTCCATTATTGTGCCAAGTACTGTATATTACATGCCTCTCGATATCTTACTGATGATATTGACTATTTCACTTTTGTTACAAGGTATGGATCGGTTGTAAGCACATTTGGTAGTAGGAATAAATTGGTGGGGTGAAGTGGGTTTCTGCGGGGGGGAGGGGGGGTTGATGGATGACTGCTTTAGGATAACCATAGTAAAAGTTTTGTGTATTACGTCAGTTCATTCTATTGTTTATGCCATGCATTATTGAAAGCATACGATTATTTTCCAGTGTATTTTTGCAGACACAGTTTTTACATATGGGTATTTTTTTTTTTTTTTTTTTTTTTTTTTTTTTTTTTGTGTAACCACGGTATAGCTTGTTTTGCAGGGTAGTTCCATTATGTTTTGTTGATATTATACGTCTTGGTCTGTATCCTAGGAATTGGGAAGGGGTTTTGCTTTTACACAGAACACTGATGTGTGTATGTAATATTGTTTATTGGATTGCAGTCCTGTAACGCTTTCTCATTTTGATTTATATTTGTTGTATGGATTTTATTAATAAAATATAAAAAAAAAAAAAACTCGCAAACTTTACCTATTCGGCACGACATATATGTACATACATACATACATACATACGTACGTACGTACGTACGTACGTACGTACATACATACATACATACAATCTTGGACTGCAAGAAGGCGTTTGACACAGTTCCACACAAGAGATTAGTGCAAAAACTGGAGGACCAAGCAGGGATAACAGGGAAGGCACTACAATGGATCAGGGAATACTTGTCAGGAAGACAGCAGCGAGTCATGGTACGTGGCGAGGTGTCAGTGGGCACCTGTGACCAGCGGGGTCCCACAGGGGTCAGTCCTAGGACCAGTGCTGTTTCTGGTATTTGTGAACGACATGACAAAGGGAAAATAGACCCCGAAGTGTCCTTTTTTTGGCCAGATGGTGAAGTTAAATGAAAAGAATTCCCGCAAAAAGACCAGGCAGACTAAAAAGGGGATCTGGACAGGTGCAGACCTGGTCCAGCAAAGGGGCCCCTGGGGGTTCAACCCCCCCCCAAGTGCAAGTAAATGAAAAATTGGGGAAGGGAAAAGAAGATGCAGAAGGAGTACAATCTAGGGGGCCAAAAACTAAAAAACCTAAACTAAAGGGAAAAAAGATTTGGGGTGAGTAAAAAACCCAGGCACATCTCCTAAAGGGGCCCCACATAAAACCAAATAACTGTTTGAAAGCATATGGGTCCCTAGCAAACCTCAGAACACCCATTCCGACATTTAATAAGGAATCGTTGGGGGCCCCGTAAAACCGCTACTTTTAACCCAAAATTTTGGGAGTATGCCCCCACCTTTTTGGAAACCCCACCCCTTAGCCAAGCACGAAAGAAACTAAGAAAGTACAAAGGTTTTTGAAAAACAAAAACAAAGCCCCCCGGGGGGCTAAGAGGTATTTCCTAGGGGGGAAAGGGTTAAGGGAAATCAAACCTGAGGGACACTGGAGGACAGGAAAGAGGGGGGGGGGACATGATAAAAAACATAAAAAAATACTGAGGGGAAGGACATAGAAGGATTTTTCAGTAAAGGGAACACAACAAGGGAAACATTTGGGAAGTTGAAGACACAGAGGAATCAAAGGGATTTTTGGAAATATTTCTTCACCTCAGAGTAGTGGGAAAGGGGAATTTTTTGGGAAACAATTTAGGGGGAGGAAAAAGATCCATACATAGTTTTTAATAGGGTTTGAAAAAAGCTCACGGTTAAAGGGAGGTGCCCTAGTGCGACCAGGGGGAAAAAGGGCGGGCCGGGAGCCTATACCACCCCTGCAATCTCAACTAGGGGGAGTACATTCTACATTGCAAAAAAATTTGCTAAAATTTGTATCCCCCAAGCCCTCAGTATTGTAATGCCATTTTTGTACCAAATCCCACCCTTTTAAAAGTTTTGGGGACCATATTATTTTAAAAAAAAATATACCATTGGGTTTAAAAAAATATTAAAAATGGGGTATTAGGGGGAAATGGGGAATATTTTTATGGCTTCAGAAAAATTTCCCAAAATCACGCACACATTCTTTTTTCCCGCGGGTTTTTTCCCCTTTCCCCTTTTTTTTTTCTTTTCAGAAACTTCGCCTTTAGCGCCCTAAAAAAAAGGAAGGTGCCTTTCCGTAGCCTGTCCCTTTTTTAATTAAACCCCGGGGCGACTTCCCTTGGGCCCTCTTTTCCCCCCTTCAATCCCTAAAGGGTGGCTATTTTTGGGGGGGGTGATCTTCAAAAAATTCAACTGAGGCGGGTTTTAGGGTCACAAAGTTCTTTTTTTCCAGCATATTGGGCATCATCCCCCAATAAAAGAATCAGATTTTCGGGTCCCCTTGATGCCGAAGTCCAAGAGGGGGAATTTTTTGATTGCATTTTTACTAATGCCCCCTGTTTAAACCCATGGATATATTCCAAACCCACTCTGGGGCGGTTACTTTCTCTACTCGGGAGGGAAACTCTCCAACGAGTGGGGATCACTCCCCCCCAACTTTTTAAGCCCAACGTTCCTGTGTTTTTTTGGGACGCATCAAAAGGGTTCATGCGGAATACGCCCCCCGTCCTCTCTTCCCACCCCCCCCCCCTCTTTCCTCCCCCCTGGGCTCTTTTCCCTATCTCCTCATGCGTTTTATTCAGAGTGAATGTATATTTTGGGGGTTTTTTATTTTCCCGCTCTTAAATGCTTGCACAAAATTTCAAATTTAAAAAAGACATGCTTTTTGGAAACACCCGCAAGAAAATCACACAAGCAAAATGCTGGGTTAATGCATTGAATAAAAATTATTTAAAATTTAAAAAACAAGCAAAGTTTAAATGTTTGTGTTTAAATTTGTAAAAATGGGTTCCTTTAAAGGGAAATAAACTAGCAGACATTTTTTATGGGTTTGTACTGATACATGAAAGCCAACGGATATGATTAACGGAAAACAATTTTTTTAATTTTAAAAACCCGGTTAAAAGTTGAAAGGACAAAAGGTTTTTTTGATTTTAAAAAGAGAAAGCTGGAGGTAAATCAGACAAACAGGCGTAGTAAACGGTTATGAAAGAATTGGGGAAAATGAATATTTTTAAAGTCAATGGAAAGCAAAAACTTTTTTAAAAATGTGTACAAGTGACTTGAAATTTTTTGTTTCAGAACCCTTTAAAGTTTTCTGGAATTTTTAACATTCTGTTTTTTTTGATTGTAATGGGAAAATTTTCGTTATTTTAAAAAAAATTATTTTTAATTGTCTGTTATATCAGCAGAAACACTTTATACGAGGAGGGAAAAAAATGATTTATTACAACATATGGGAAATAGAGTTACAGAAAAATTGGGACTGCCCCTGAATTGTTAAAAGGGGTTAGAAAAATGTTGTTTAAAAATATAGGGAGAACCCGTTATGTTTAAAAATTATTTCCAGTGTTAAAAACGAGATAATCCAAATTGTGTTGAAGACTTGTCTTTTAATATTTGTCGACCGATGAGAAATATTACTGTCAATCACAGTGTAAGGTTTGATATCTCAGTAATTTACCACGTAAGGGTTCACTGTTTAAAAAGGTAAAGGTGACTTTTCCCGCTGCAGTGTTGCTTTTTACTTCGCTTTCCAGCTTTAAAATCTGATTCATTTGCACATTTAAGGGCGTTCCTTCTGCTGATGTCACCTGCCAACTGAAGTACATCAAGCAGACAGGAGAGAAGAAGCAGTCTCTCTGGGGCAGTTATAAATTCACACACTGCATCATTTTGTAAATAGTATGGAATTGATGTCAGCTACGCCTGTGTAAGTTGTACTTGTACTTGTAGATGTACTTGTACTTGTAGATGTACTTGTACTTGTAGATGTACTTGTACTTGTAGATGTACTTGTAGAAATAAAGATTTTTATGATTATTGTTTTTATTGTAACACTCAAATCCAAAGAGCATATATCCTACATTAGAGACAATGAGACCACTGAGTTCAGTTATTAGGCAGTAGTTACTGCTGCAGTTGCCCGATACTGCATCTGCTAGGAAAATGATAGGATGGATAATGAGAACCTTCAAAACTAGGGACGCCAAACCCATGATGATTCTCTTTAAATCGCTTGTTCTCTCTAGACTGGAATACTGCTGTACACTAACTGCGAAATTGCTGTCCTGGAGAGTGTACTAAGAACTTTCACAGCACACATAAGTACGATAAGTCACCTAAATTACTGGTAACGGTTGGAGTCCTTCATCTGTATTTCCTGGAACGCAGGCGAGATAGATAATAATATACACTTGGAAAATCCTAGTGGTATTAGTACCAAACTTGCACACGAAAATCGCTCCCTATGAAAGCAAAAGACTTGGCAGGAGATGCAGCATTCCCCCAATGAAAAGCAGGGGCGCAACGAATACACAGAGAGACAACACAATAAGTGTCCGGGGCCCAAGACTGTTCAACTGCCTCCCAGCATACATACGGGGTATTACCAATAGACCCCTGGCTGTCTTCAAAAAGGCACTGGACAGGCACCTACAGTCAGTACCTGATCAGCTGGGCTGTGGTTCGTACGTCAGTTTGCATGAGGCCAGTAGTAACAGCCTGGTTGATCCACCACGAGGCCTGGTCTCAGACCGGGCCGCGGGGGCGTTGACCCCCGAAACCCTCTCCAGGTATACTCCAGGTAAACTTCATATTTTGCAGCCCCCGCAATACATTAGGTTACTACTACTGTTGTTGTTGTTGTTGTTGTTGTTGTTGTTATATCCAGTCAGAAGCACCTAACCCACTGGGATAATACCTGCGGAAAGGGAGATACTTTTGTGTAAGTCGAGGAAAAGGAGTGCGGCTATAATTCTTTAGAAAAAAATCCTTCACCTACACCATGACAGCTCGTTGGAGGAGTGAGAATCCAGTATAGAACAAACATATCAGAATCTTTCAACTAATTTAATTTCTGTGCAAGTTTTGTCATTACCAAATTTTCTCAACTATTCATTCTCAAAACTAACGTGAACTACACCAGTTTAGGAACAATTCTGTTACAGAAGTTGAATGAGCCTCGAAATCAATAACATCGATAAGCACCGTCTCATAAGATATTGGAAAAATTAGGACAATCTGGCTGTTCCAGCGAGCCGCCGCGCTGTATTACAAAGGATTCTCCTTTAATCTTATTTGTATGACAATTAATAGACTATAGAGTCTAGTGTAAATGGAATTAATTTTATTTGAGAAAGTTTGCATACATTGGCCATCACAGCCTTGAGTACAGAATGTTTGTTACTAACCACTATTGTCATGGTCAGTAAATAATACGTCTGCAAACTTCGCCCACACTAATGTGACGATACTACAATACTTCAGTCACTCTTTCATTGCTTTCACCTTTTGGATTTCCCTGTATATGTCTCATTTCCTGTCTATTTCAAGGACTGATAAAATCCACCGGTTGCGGAACGTCTTTCAAATGAAGATAAATATTACGGTAAACTATCAGAGTGCAGACTTTGAGACAGACCGATATCAACATTATATAATATATATAAATTTTATTATATTAAAGAGTTTA
>NW_026489921.1:0-21880 GCF_026875155.1 Cherax quadricarinatus
TAAACATACTGAATTGATACTTTCTCTGTCCATATACTACCTCATATTTTTTTGAATACTATCAATTGATATTACCTACTATTACATTTAATAACCATTACTTGTCTAATTCCCTTTCCCTTTTTTTTTTTATACCACATTTACTACTTAGAGTACTTTTAAATTTACCTTGTACTGCCACATAACCTCTAGTATAACTCCCAGTGCAATATTGAATGAAAATAAACATTACTTTTTCACTTTTTTTGTAATCATTATTACTTACAAAAATTTTTTAAACACCATATTTACTACCAGTCAATTTTACTTTTGTACATTAAACATTATTTTATACTTCCCATAACATTTGTTGCCAAATTTTCAAGTTTGCATATCAACTCCAACCTTTATTTTATCCTTTGTACCTGTTCTACCATTTTACTATCAATTATAACCAAGACATTACCATTATTCATTGTTCTTTACCTGTCCTTTTAAATTTGTTTACCACTTACTTGTTTTTTAGTCACTTTTTATTGTGTGTGCAATTATGTATATTCCAATTACTTTTTGCAAGTACCAATACTAGATTTTGCTAGCTAGTACCAACTCCCCTCATTTTTTTTTTTTTTTTTTTTTTTTTTACTTTTTGTGCAATAAAACTGCTCAACTTATTTAATATTACAAATCAGATCTTACTCCTAAACCAATATTATTTCATAGTGACTATCTGTCCATTTAACTTGTTTACCATTACTTAATTGTAGTCCCTTTTTAAATTTTTTGCCCTTTAGTTTAGCTCTAATAACTACCTTGATCATATATTCGCAATTGTTAAACTAATAAAGGTGCTGTTCTCAGGTGCTGAAGTTAATAAGTTCACAAATTTTGCCATTATACCCAAAGCTCATTTATTTGATTACCATTTATTGTTCACCACAACTTTTATTAGTCCCTTTTATATTATAATTTTATATTATAATTCTAACTTTAAAGAATTACCTTTAAAGTACTTTCCTACTATCATATTCCAAGCTCCATTATTTTACATCACTTTTTTTGTTCACCAAAATTATTTTAGTCCCTTTTAAATTGTCTCCTTTATTTTAGCTTTAAAATACTACCTTAGCTCATTATTTTTTACATTTGTTTAAATAATTCAGGTGCTATTTTTTTAGCTTTAGAATATTTACTTTATTTTTTACTTAATTCTAACTATAGATTCACTACAAATCTTATGATTACAAGCAAATTGATCCTGATAACCAACCTCTTATTTAATGACTTAAATGATTTCAAACAGTTCTGTAATTACTACACAGCAGAACAATCAAAGGCACTTCTCAGAGCCACAACAACATAACTACTTTAATTTCAATATCATATCTTTAAGCAAGCATTATGATGACCTCCTAGCATTACTAAATTCCTTCCATGCAATATGTCCATTATTACACTAACTGAAACCTGGCTAAAGCCTGATACTACAGAAGTCTATGCCCTTCCTGGTTACACAGCCAAACACAACTTAGGCCAGACCAACAAGGGAGTGGCACAGCTATATACTACTCAGACCAACTGAATGTATCACTAAATACTTGCACAAGGGATGAACATGGGGAATATAAATAGCTAAATTCAAATCCAAATACCTACAAAAACCTCTCACAGTGATAAAAATCTACAGAATTCCACAATCAAACATTAGCCAATTTAGTCAAAACCTAGGAAGTATATAAATGATGCACGCATGAACAAAGATCAACCTTACTACTCTCAGGTGACTTCAATATAAATCTCCTGCAAGACCAGGACCCACACTTACTGAATTCACAAACACAAATGAGTAACTGCATGTTGCTACCAACAGTAACAAAACCTACAAGAGTTTCAGAGACTAGTGTTTCCCTACTTGACCACATCTGGACCAACACCATAAACCCCTTTAAAATCAGCATAATTACAGATAATACCACAGGACCACTACCCTACTTTCCTCATAACAACTCTTGGTAAAATACCCCAAGACACTACTAAAGTAACCTTCAGACTTCACAATGAGGCAGCCATTAATAACTTCACAACAGCAGTAACAAACATTGACTGGCACACTGAGCTAGAATCTATACAGATATTGATGATGTTTTAATAATTTTCTAAAAAAGCCCAATACCTTTATAACAAGCACTGCCCTAAAAAAACTAAGCAAATGACAGCTAAGAGACTGAAAAAATCCCTGGCTAACACCCGGGCATTCTAAAATCCAAAATACAAAACACCGATATGAAAAACATACAGAAGGGGTCCAAACCCCGAGACCAAACAAAACTTACCTCAATCCCAACCACCCTGATAAGAAGGGCAAAAAAAATTGTATTATGAAAACATTATCCTTTTTTCGAGGTGAATAAAAAGACCGGGAAGACCCTATCAGAATTCTGGGAACAAAAAAGATATCCACTTAAAAAATAAATTACAAAATCAGATGAACCCCAACCCCACCAACAGAAACAGAAAACAGACTCAATGTTTTCTTCTCCACTAAGGTAAAAAACCTTGCCAAAATACCCAAGCTCAAACCCCCACCAAATGATACCTCACGGAACTACCCAACACACTGTTCCAGCTCCGACTAACCCATACAAATTTCCCCCTTATTATAACGCACTAAAAAACAAGGAGGAGTTTTAAATACCTTACCACCCTTTATAACAAAAAAGGTCACAAGTACTACACCAATCATTGCAACACTCTTTAAAAATCCATTAATCCTCCCCCTTCCCCTCATTCTCAAAATCAAGGGTCCCCCCCGATCCATAAAGGAGGAGACCAACAGAGTTAAAATAACTATGGGCCCAAATTTCCCAAATTTTAAAACCCTCTCTCAAAATCTTCGAAAAATTAATTCAAAACGAATCCACTCCTACCTCATCCCCCCTAACATTCTCAACCCCTGCCAATTTGGTTTCGGCCTAAAAAAAATACTAATAGCATTTTACACATGCTAGAACATATATACACTGCAAAAAGAAAAAGAAGTCCCACTGGGGGGCTTCATTGACCCTTTCGTAAAGCTTTTGATACGTGACCCGACTTTTTCCACGTAAATTTCACACTAGGGGTTAAGGGCACTCCTCAACTACCTCAAGTCTTCCTCAGCAACAGAAGCAATAGTATCCAAAAAGGGGCAAGCTCTTCCACACAACCCCAAAAAGTTGGGTCCCACAGGGAAGTGTCCTTGGCCCTCTTCTCTTTTTTCCTATACAAAAGACCTCCAAATGCTTCGAATTACTCAAAAACCCCCAACTTTTTGCAGATGACACCCATACGTCTTCTCTTACCCAGCCCGTCACTTTTCAAAAACTGTAAAAGCCGAATTTCAGAAAAAAATCTACCTGATGAGGACTAACAAAATTACAAAAAACATTGACAAACCCACTTCATTCAGTTTGGGAGCCCCAGCTACAGTTACCTTAACAAAACGATAACGGATCACCTATCAAAACTAAAAGAGGGGAAAATTTTTAGGAACCCCCTCGATAAAAACTCAAATTTTATACCATTCAACAAAATTTTTAAGAAAATTTTTAAAATGTAGGCATACTATCAAAAGTACGGACTATGTTTTCCCCGTCCCCTTGGCCCTTTTTCACCTCTTTTTTACCCTTTTTCCACCCATGGGAAATTTTTCAGGGGCTCAACAACAACTAAATCTCAACCCTAATTACCCAACAAAAGGCTGCCTTAGAATGATAACAAATTTCACTACAGCAGCACACTCCACCAATTTTTCAAAACACTCACCTACTCACCATACAAAAATCCATTATTACATACATAAAAACACTTAACTCGATATTAACCCCCCCCAAAAACATCTCCCTTGCCAACCTCAACGAACCAATACCATAATACAAGGCACAGATCCCCTTTTTGATGTTCCTTGTCCATCTCCCTACAAAAATCAATCACAAAAACCCTAAAATCGGAATTCATTACCTTAAATAAAAACAAACACTACCGTTATAAATTCAAGTCTCTTTTCAAATTCCTTACTCCCCCTCAAAACCAATAAATACTGAATAACTGAACCATTTAAATTTATCCCAAAGTTACTCCAATTTTATACACAAATGTTAAACCTAACTTTGTTTTTTTTAAATACACTACCCAACAGAATCTCCATTTTACTGAATGAAAAAGCAATGCATGCAAAAAACCTTTTTTGGGCCTTCTTTGTAATACTTTGTTTTTATAGTTATCTTTTTCAATAATGCTTGCATATAAGTGGCTTTGGCAGCTGCTCTTTCCTGTATTTTTTTTACCCCTGTTTTATGCTAAAATTTTTAAATAAATAAATAATAAAAAATTAAAAAAATAAAACAAAATCTATCACGCTCCTTTTTTTTCTTCTTTTCCTTTTTCTGTCTTTTTGGATTTCTCTCTCAAATTTTCACTCTCCTCCCCTTTTTTTTTTTCTCTTTCCTTTCTAACTGTCTTTCTTCCTCTCAATCTCTCTTTCAATCTTTCCTGATCTTAGCACAAGAAAGATTCTAAAATTTTCCTTTTTTCCTAACTTACTTCCAGCGTTCATCCAAAACGGTATTCCCCCTACTTCAAAAATAACTTAAACATAGGGGAAATGAAAGGGGATTAAAGAAAATGGAGGGTTCAATTCCTCTCCAAATCAAATGCAAATAAATCAGAGGTTCGATCCCCCCGTTCAAATTAAAAAAATTATAATGAAACAAGGGGTTTTATGCCGGTCCAGCAAAAAGTAAGTAAATGAGTCCCTTTACCTCCAACTTCTCACCAACAAATCAAATTCCATGACAGTTCCCCTTATATAAAAAAGAGCTCAATGAAACAAATTGTCACGGAAAATCTCGGGGCCCTAAGTCTAATCCTCCAAATTTTCAAGCTCGAACAAAAAAATGGGAGAATTTAAAAATTATATCCTGCCTGACTTTACTTACAATAAATTGAGACTATAACAATCACCAAATCTTTTAAATACCTGTACTGTAGTCCTACCATAGAGAATGATTACTCATGGCTGGTGGTAACCGTCTGTGGTATGGGGCGTTGAAGTTCCAATGGTAGATTCGAGATGGAGTTGAATCTTGATTCAGTTGAGTCGAATCCTGGCAAGGTCGCCACTTGTGAAGGCTTACTCACCCAGTAACAACTTCAGACAGTATTACCAAGACTGGCTCCTCCTCGGGAAAATTAATATATAGAAAAAGAATAAAAACTGACAAACATAAACACTTTATTTTTTTAGAAAATATAAAAATATAAAACACTTAAATATGAAATATTAATCCTATATTAAAGAAAATGAAAAATGAAAAATATAAATGATAACTGAATTCAACGCTAATAGATATAAATAAAACTTGGGTGTCTGGTGTTGGTGACACTGCGTGTTCTGAAATCGTAGCAGTTGCTGATGATGGGGGGGGGTCGCAGATTTCTAGCTTTCAATAATCCTTCCAGATGACAGGAAAGTGGGTTTTTTCTCCACTACAATGATGAGGGGTTGTATCCTGCTACTGGCATACACAAACAGGTAAGTGGATCAAAATTTGGGATATCTCCGAACGTTAGTCCGTCTCTTTCAATTCTACTCGTTGATTGGCAGGTGACACTCTCTGTCATCCAAGCTGGAAAGATAACAGGTTACCCACTGCTTAAGAAATCACTCTCCATGATAAGTACAATACCTAAAAGACGTGGTGATCATTACAACAGTCAACCTAGAGCAAGACTGAAAGGACTAAGTTTATTATTTGTCAAAAGTGAAGCTTTCAACCAATTAAATCCACTAAGAATACAAGGCAGGCATGTACTTACAGTAGTGCTGGGAGCTGTGAGTCTAGTGATTACTGTTTGAACCGGAGCCCCACACGTCACCTTTCGGGGGGGTGGAAGAAGGAGGGGAAGGGATAGCGGGAGCTAGACTGACCTACCTTAACAAGCAGCCGGCAATCAAGCTATCACTTTCGGGGAGGGAGAAAAAGGGGGGGGGATAGCTGGAGCTGAACTTACCCTACCTTAACAAGTAGCCGGCAAGCAAACTATCACTTTCGGGAGGGGGAAAAATTGGGGGGAATAGTGGAGCTGAACTTACCCTACCTTAACAAGCAGCCAGCAATGAAACTATCGTTACTATATCGCTACTCATATCTATTGAACTTTTCCCTCACAATGTATTACCTATAATTAAATCCCTTTTATACAAAGTTCAATCAAGGGCTCCCATTATCATTTACACCTGGCACCCCAAACTTACCTACCACACCATCTCTAAAGGTCTCTCCTACTTTACCATTTATGTCCCCTACCACAATTACTTTCTCACTTGGTTCAAAGTTTCCTATACATTCACTTAACATTTCCCAAAATCTCTCTCTCTCCTCTATGCTCCTCTCTTCTCCAGGTGGATACATGCTTATTATGACCCACTTTTCACATCCAACCCTTATTTTAATACACAGTCCGTGAATTTACACATTTATATTCCCTCTTCTCCTTCCATAGCTGATCCTTAAACATTATTGCTACCCCCTTCCTTAGCTCTAACTCTCTCAGATACTCCTGACTTAATCCCATTTTTTTTTGACGCCGAAACTCCCCTACCCATTTCAGCTTTTGTTTCGCTTAGGGCCAGGACATCCAACTTCTTTTCATTCATAACATCAGCAATCATCTGTTTCTTGTCATCTTCACTACTTCCACACACATTCAAGCATCCCCATTTTATAAAGCTTTTCTTCTTCTCTTTTCCTCTTGTCTTTTTTAGTAAATGTTTACAAGAGAAAATGTTACTAGCCCATTGCTCCTGGCATTTTAGTTGCCTCTATGACACGCATGGCTTAGGGGGGAAAGATTCATTTCCGCTTCCCAACGGACAATAGAGGAAATAAAGAAGAACAAGAGCTATTTAGAAAAAAGAAAAAAAACCCTAGATGTGTGTATGTGTATATATGCATGTTCGTGCCTGTGTAGTGTGACCCAATTGTAAGTAGAAGTAGCAAAATATACTTTTTTATCCAGCATGTTTTATGAACAGAAAAAGACACCAGCAATCCTACCATCATGTAAAACAGTTACAGGGTTTTTTGTTTTACAGTCATCTGGCAGACTGAAGTACTTCCCTGAGTGGTTTTCTGTCTAAACCCAACCTACTAAAAATGACTGATGTCATGTCATATTAACACCCCCCTTTAAGAGGAAAGTGATGGATGTGGCCACAAGTGGTCAAGGGAAAATATGAAAAACCTCAATAATAACCCATTGGTAACATCTGTTGGAACATCCTTTTATTTTTGATACCACAGGTAGTGGGCTCCTGCCATAATGTCCTATGCCCTTTGTAAACGAAATTAATTCTAGAACATGTGTAATATTTTAAATTTAGCAGGCTGGCTGACTGGCTGGCTAACCGGCTGGCTGGGTTTGCCCGTCTCCTATCTGTATCTGTCTGTCTATATCTCTGTCTGTATCTCTGTCTGTTTGCATCTCCCGCTTGTTTAGATCTCTTTCTCTTATATCTCTGTGTCTGTCTCTCACATGTACACATAAGTACAGTTATTATACTAGTGTAAATTACCTAGGGTAACCCAAAAAATCCAGGCAAAGCACTATTTAGTGGCTTGTAGATATAAGACATAATAAGCATGATTGGCAAGTAATACACTGTCACTTCTGCATTGTTTGTAATACATCTTGGTTTTAAAAGCTGCTATCTGAGACAGATACAAACAAATGGAAAGACACACACACACAGGCAGGTAGAAGAACAGAGACACAAGGCAGACAGAAAGACAGGCAGATAGACAAGCAGACAGACATACCTGTTTGTGTGTAACAATGAAAAACAAATAAGCCAGGGTTCCCTGCAGCAGTGCACTATCATGGGCACTCCACTGCTTAAACCCCGTCAGCATTTAGTGACACTCATCATAAGACACCATGCTTCAAGAAGTTTCATATTGTTGAGAATTTTGGCCTTACCACTAAGATATAATTTATAACTATATATTAATGAACACTTAGCTGATAAATGACAGCAAATCGTCTACACAGCCGCTCCTGCAGACGAGGTCTAGAAGCTGTCGAAACC
The DNA here is from genome assembly GCF_026875155.1 of Cherax quadricarinatus. Taxonomy (NCBI): domain Eukaryota; kingdom Metazoa; phylum Arthropoda; class Malacostraca; order Decapoda; family Parastacidae; genus Cherax; species Cherax quadricarinatus. The sequence continues at coordinate 8,108 of NW_026489921.1, forward strand.
ATCACAACATTGGCTGTTTAAGAGAACAATTTGTAAGTATAAAATTTCCCCTAGGGGGGGTTATGTCCCGCATATTTTTATTCGATGATGGCTGACAAATACCTACTTGTTTGGACTCAAAAGTCCACACCTTACTGCCGATTATAGGTTGATTACAAACTCCTTGTGACTCAAGAATTGCGCAATCCCCCGATCTACAAGAAATTCGTAACATAAACCCTTTCTCTTTGTAACGTGAGCTATGGTTTCTCAACACCTTCGACAGGTATCGGTGACTTGATAGAAGCTGAAGTGTCCTTGGATGTCCACGTCTTCCATTGTCTAGGAAACGCACACTGGTACACTATGTTCCACAAGATTTGTCTTTATTGTTCACAATGTATCACAAGAGAAGCTGATCACACTTCTCTTAAGTGTTTATTGTGTTTGAGACACTTGTTCACACTAATGCACAGATCAGTGTTCTTTGCTGGTTATCCTGGCATCAGTGTCACTCGTAGTAGAGTCAAAGTTAGTCTGGCCTCGCCACACCGCCCCAAGCCGTCACTACCCTAGCACAAAAAAAAAAAAAAAAAAACGCTGACCTAGTACCTTGCATCCTTGTCACCTCCTCGATGAAGCAAAGCAGAATGTTTGTTACTTGCTGTTTTAAGCATAGACAACAATATTTTTACTATGGTAATAAAGTGGGAGCAGGATTTTCCTTAATTGTCCTGCTAAGTAAGAGATGTACTGTCTCTTATAAAAATACACTTTGCAACACCGCTGCAAGGAGCAGAGGTCACTTGACTACGTGGCATAGCATCTGTGATCAATTACTCACTCTAGCAGTAAACAAGACGCTCGCCCCTTCTGAGGGCTTGGCCACTCAGGGCTGAAAGGGGCTGAAGGGGCTGAAAGGGCTGAAGGGGGCTGATACCCCCCTCCTGGAGAAAATTTCTCCACACTGGGGCGCGGCGGAGGTTCACTGCAGGTGAACTATTCATCACTTAACATTAATTTAATTTTCTCACTCGCCACCACTGCTGCTTGTCTTTTCTGAACAGCTTTAGTCTGTGTGGTTTCTGGAGAATCACTAATTTTGTTTTAACACTGTGTAATTCTAACGGCACTAGTTTATTTATTGTCCGCTTATTCACTACACCTTTGCTCAAAACATCAACTGTCCTGATGATTCCATTTGCATCAGGACATATGGTCACAATTTTTCCAAGTGGCCATTGGGACCTCGGACCATCATTGTCGATAATCACTATGTCACCAGGTCTTAAGGACTTATGATTTTCAGGAATACCAGCTCCATAGAAGTGTTCTCTCAATGAGGTGAGATAGTCTTCTCGCCAAATTTTCTCCCAACGTTCAATCACTTTATTAAGGTGTTTTAATTACGTCTGAGTTGCTCAGGTTCGAAATAAGTAGGATCCTCTATGATTTCTTTATCATTCATGGGAGGAACAGGTTCGAGCCTTCTGCCATGGAGTAAATGAGATGGACTTAACACTTCTAAATTGTCCAGATCATCGGTAACATAAGTTAGAGGTCTGTTGTTGACTCTATTTTCTATTTCAGTCACAACTGTACGGAATTCTTCTAAGTCTATTCTCTGACGATGAAGAGTCTCCTTAAACAACGTTTTACAGTGCCGATCATTCTTTCATAAAATCCGCCGTGCCATGGAGATTTAGGAGGAATGTATCTCCAACGACATCTGCGTTGATTCAGCATCTGTTTGTACTTCTGGTTGATCAAAGATCTTGCTTATATAAGAGCAGCACCAGCAAAAAGTTCGTTGCATTGTCTGAAATCATCAGTCTGGGACATGCCCTTCTGGCTGCAAACCTTCTGAATAATTTGATAAAGGTTTCAGCAGACATGTCAGTGGCTACTTCTAGATTGTACTGCTCTAGTTGTAGCACAAGTGAACAAACAGATGTACACCTTGATGGGAACTTTGTCAACTGTTTTGGTTAAAATTATTGGTCCAGTGTAATCTACACCTGTCACCTCAAATGGAGTGACATGACAAACTCTTTCAGAGGGATATGGAGGTGGACCTGGATACTGACATACTCGCATATCGTAGTGACGACAAGTAATACAGTCCTTTATTTGGTTTTTCACACTTTGTCGACCTTGAGGTATCCAGTAGGATTGTCGTATATGACAAAGTGTGTCAGCTACCCCACCATGTAACACGTTACTGTGGGCGTTTTGCACAATCAGTTTTGTTAGCCAATGATTCTTGGGGATCAATATTGGATGTATGGCTTCTTTAGGTAGTGAAGAATTATGAATTCTTCCTCGACATCTTATAATCTTTTCTGAGTCGAGATAAAGTCCTAAAGAATTAATCATGACAGGTTTCTTTGGGGATTTATCTTGTGTTTCTAGAAATTTATATTCTGTAGAGAAAACGTCTTTCTGTATTAGTTTCACCCAGTATTTAATGGGTTCAAGACATTCATAATCAGGTTTTATTCCTTTAATGAATTTAAAGACAAGAGCTGTAACTCTTAAGAGTTTACCCAAAGATGAGTATTTAGATCCATCAATGACTATTTCTGTTGTGGTTGCTGCAGTATTTACACAACTTATTTCTGCTGTGTTCAAGCAGACTGTTTCTTCTGGCATAATGTGAGCTTTTTGCTGAGGCCAGTTATTTTCATCAGAGAGCCAGTTCGGTCCGTGGAGCCATAATTTATTATCCACAAATTTCTTGAGTGGGACACCACGTGACAACATGTCAGCTGGATTCTCTTGGGTAGAGACGTGGAGAAAGAGATAATCTCTCTGCATCTCTTTTATTTCTGCTACTCTGTTTCTGTACATAGACCAACTTACTCTTATTATTTCTTAACCACTGGAGAACTGCCTCATTATACTCCAGATCACGGTTTTCTCAATAGTGAGATGATCAAGTACTTTGTTGAGATAGACAGCTAATTTTGTACCTACATAGAGTGCTGTCAGTTCCAATTGTGGTACTGTTCTGACCTTCAAGGGTGCTACCCTGGCCTTTGAAGTAATTAGTGTACTTCCTTCAGCATTACTCATGTAAGCTACAGCGCCATAACCTCTGGTTGACGCATCACAGAACACATGTAATGTGTACTTGTTTCCCTCTTGACCTATTTGTCTGGGAAATTTAATTTGATGAAGTTGTTTAAACTCCCTGGATATTTCATCCCATGCTTGACTCATTTCTAGAGGCAAGTTCTCATCCCATCCAATTTTGGGTTTTCCATGCATCTTGCATAAGCATTTTACGTTTATGGTAATTGGTGAGACGAGTCCTAGAGGATCAAAACATTGTGATTACCTCTGACAGTAAACTACGTTTAGTGAGTGTACTGCATGATTTATTTGTTTATCTTTTTGAGACTCAAAGTATCTTCCTGTGTGTTCCAATTAAGTCCCAGCACATTGTTGCAATCAGGAATTTCAGTTTCAGGGAAATCTTCTTTGATAAGTTCCCTTAATTGCTTTGAATTTGTATTCCACATCCTTAGAGGCATATTTGCTTCTTTCATCTCCTTGTTAGCTTCTCTGTATAAGGATTTCAAATCCTCCTCTTTATTCACAGTACTTGAAGATTGTCCACATAGAAACTTTTCTTTAAGACTTCTTTGAAGGACTTTCAGATTTCTTCAAATGTGTATTTAGAGTAGCTTCTAGTAAGAATGGAGAGGATGTTGCACCAAATAATACTGATTTGAAACGATAAGTTTTCACAGGACTTTGAGGATCATGTGGATTTTCAGGCCACAAGAATCGAGTATAATCTCTATCTATTTCTTGTAGTCCTACTCTTAAGAAAGCTTTGGAAATATCAGCCGTGTAGGCATATGGGTTTGTGCGAAATTTCATAAGGACGTCTCCAAGCTTCTCAGTTAGTGAGGATCCGGTCATCAGACAGTCATTAAGACTTGCTACATCTTTATTTGCACGTGCGCTGCAATTATATACAACACGTAGTGGAGTGGTTTCAGAATCTTTTCTGACTCCATGGTGCGGGAGATAATGAGCGTTTGTCTTCAACTTATCTTCGACTATTTCCTCAATGAATTTATTGTCCAACTGTTCTTGTATGATATTATCATAGACAGTCAGTAGCTCTGGATTCTTCCTGAGCTCATGTATTTGTGCTTTCATCTGTCCGAAAGCCATGCGATAATTGCTAGGCAGATGTGGTGGATTTAATTTCCATGGTAACCTAACCCAATACTGTCCATCTTTATATTTGACAGTGTCCAAATATTGGTTATAAGTCTGAGACTCTTGTGGGCTTGGTTTATTTACATCAATACCTATCGCATCTAAATCCCACAACTTATCAACTGGTTCATTCATTTCTTCCAGTAATGATAATTTTTGCTGTGGTACATGATCAGCGGTTATTCTCGTAACTAGTACATTTTCCATTGAATCAATATCAGCTTCTTTCCCACTTTGAGAGGGAATGGGACCACATATCATGTGGCCTCCTGCTGTTTTCAGCAAGTGAACATCATGTTTACTTACTATATTTTGCACAAAACAGTGATAATAATCACTTCCAATGATTAAATCAATTGGACTAATTGTGTCCGTCTGTATGTCAGGACAGGCTAACTTGACCTTAGCTGCTTTCAGTGCTGCAACTGTTCTTTTAATCCCTGGATCTGCACAGACTTAGGCAAATCATCTACTACCACAGCTTCTACTGTCTTTTTCCTGTTTCCTAGACCAACAGTGATTTTGGCTAGGTCATATGTCTGTTTACCAGAATTGTGGAAAAACCAGCTATATCTAACTGTATTTGGCATAGGGTTGTTTATTCAGTTTCTGCAACACTGTTCTTCTTATGAAGGACCTTTGTGAGCCTTGATCAAATAGTGTTAGCACATTGGTTTTGTGTAATTTATTAGATAACTCAACTCGAGCTATCAGGAGAGCAGTTGCTTTAAACTTATCTCTCACATTTAATGCTGTTGCTTGTTGACTTCCTGATTCTGTGGAAGTCTGCTGCTGTTCAGCAAAAGTATTTGGGCATAATGCTGTATGATGCATACCCTTGCATTTAAAACACTTCTTCAGTGAGCATTTTCCTCCCTTGTGTTCACCTAAACACTTGATGCATCTTTTCAGCTGATGAACACGTTGTTTACGTGCCTCCATTGATGTGTATTGACTACAATACTGTGTCCAATGTGTTCCATCACAAAGTACACATTTTGGAGTACGTTTATGTGTGACAGTCTGTTTACTGTCTATTGTATTCACAGCTTGATAAATGCCTATATGGATTTCCCATTATGTGGTTTAGATGGGAGTAGTTATACTCTTTTTATACTGAGTTGAAGGTTTATTATCCACGGGATTTGTGGGATTTTTTCATCTTGTCTCGTTGCTTGCATGCATGAAACTATGTTTGTAAACCATTGCTAATTTCTTCACAAGTGAAATAGCGTTTATTGAACATAATATTTAATCGTTCAATAGTTTGTGGTGACAACTTATCCTGTACAATACCACTGATAAACCAATCACATTGTCTTAGGTCATATTTAGCATCTAGAGATCTGAGACTATTGTCTAATGTAATTCTAAATGCCTGTAAGTCTGAAAAACAATGTTTGGGTGGCTTCAAGCTTGATATTAAGACTGCATGTCTAACTCTAGCCTTGTCAGCATCGAAGTAATTGTCTGCTAAGACACGTAAGGCTATTTGATAATTACCTTTAACCACCGGAAATGACTTAATCAGTTCATAGGGTTCTCCCTTCACAAGACATTTAAGATAATTGAACTTAGCAATCTCATCTATGTCAGTTCGTGAATTTACTATGGATTGAAAACCACTAATGAATTCTTCAATAATTATGACCTTGGAAAAATAGGTAATGACAATGTAGGTAAGCTTGGTAATGGGACACTTGTTGTTACAGGTGTAACAGGTGTTTGACCACTAGTAGTAGGTCTCTGTGACAGAGTTTTATGGCAGATAGCCTGTACTTCCTGTCCACCTTAATTGTTGATCACTAAAAGTATCCAAAACATTTTTAATTTCATCCTCAGATGGATCTGATTCAAGAAATTTATTTTCATAATGTGTATAGTCTGAATTAATTATTTTCATGCGTTGTGTAAATAATTCAAACTTGACCTCAAGATCATCAAAATCTATGTTTGTATCTTGAGTTAATCCTATACAGACTGAAATTAGATTTTCTAATTGTGTAATCTTAGTCTGTAAAGACTGAAACTGAGTTTTCAAACAAGCCATTTTAATGGTATACTGAAAATTCTAGCACCACTCTTAGAGTGTTTAAAAAACACTGTACTGCTATAAACAGCTGAGTTTTTGTTATGCTTAAGTCAGCAATAATCGAGTCAGACACTACTGACCCACTAAGCTTAACCTCAGGGTCAATGACCATGAAGGGTACAGGGTACATGTGTCTGGTGTTTATGGCTTGTTTGCTGTGTCAGCCTGACCATGATGATTAATCGTAAATAACGATATTATACACTTCATTCACTATACACTATAAATGTCACTGTATAACTGTAATCACACGTGAATATTACTTACACATATATAAATTTCACTGTTAATATATATTTGAAAGCTTACACTTTATATATAAGTTCCTTTAATATAACAGGTAGATCTATAAGAAACAAACTTTAACACAATCTTGTCTCTTAATTTCTGTCTATAAACATTATAAACACTGTGTATATATATACACTCAGACAAACAACATCACTTGGTGGTGTTGTCTTAATCAGCAATTTCTCCAGATTGGAGCAGTGGGTGCAGGATGTGGGTGAGTCACCCAGCTCCCATTTTCTTTGGGTGTCCGCTGGGTGAGCGCCCGTTTTCCTTTGGGTGAACGCTGGGTGAGCGCCCGTTTTCTTTTGGCTGCCCATTCTCTGTGATTGAGTCTGGAGGGACTCATTTATACTGATTTATATTGTAAACACTAGTTTTACAGCTTTTTTCGAAGGACCTTGGCTCATAGGTTATTTGTACACTGTAGTACAACATATTTGGACCACAGTGTGGTCTTTATCCGGTTCGAGCACGACCAAACTCGTTGAGAATTTTGGCCTTACCAGCTAAGATATAATTATATAACTATATATAATGAACACTTAGCTGATAAATGACAGCAAATCGTCTACACAGCCACCCCTGCAGACGAGGTCTAGAAGCTGTCGAAACCATCACAACATTGGGCTGTCAAGAGATACAATTTGTAAGTATAAATTACCCCTACGGGGTGTTATGTCAGCATATTTCATTCGATGATGGCTGACGAAATACCTACTTGTTTGGACTCAAAGTCCACACCTTACTGCCGATTATAGGTTGATTACAAACTCCTTGTGACTCAAGAATTGCGCAATCCCCCGATCTACAAGAAATTCGTAACATACCTTGCTCTTTGTAACGTGAGCTATGGTGTTCTCAACACCTTCGACAGGTATCGGTGACTTGATAGAAGCTGAAGTGTCCTTGGATGTCCACGTCTTCCATTGTCTAGGAAACGCACACTGGTACACTATGTTCCACAAGATTTGTCTTTATTGTTCACAATGTATCACAAGAGAAGCTGATCACACTTCTCTTAAGTGTTTATTGTGTTTGAGACACTTGTTCACACTAACGCACAGATCAGTGTTCTTTGCGGTTATCCTGGCGTCAGTGTCACTCGTAGTAGAGTCAAAGTTAGTCTGGCCTCGCCACACCGCCCCAAGCCGTCACTACCCTAGCACAAAAAAAAAAAACGCTGACCTAGTACCTTGCATCCTTGTCACTTCCTCGATGAAGCAAAGCAGAATGTTTGTTACTTGCTGTTTTAAGCATAGACAACAATATTTTTACTATGGTAAAAAGTGGGAGCAGGATTTTCCTTAATTGTCCTGCTAAGTAAGAGATGTACTGTCTCTTATAAAAATACACTTTGCAACACCGCTGCAAGGAGCAAGGTCACTTGACTACGTGGCATAGCATCTGTGATCAATTACTCACTCTAGCAGTAAACAAGACGCTCGCCCCTTCTGAGGGCTTGGCCACTCAGGGCTGAAAGGGACTGAAGGGGCTGAAAGGGCTGAAGGGGGCTGATACCCCCCTCCTGGAGAAAATTTCTCCCACATATATACTCCAGCATGTCTGAAACAATGTTAGGTAAGAACTTATGCAACAGTTAGAGTATCTTTATTTCGAAACGTTTCGGCTACACGTAGGCTTCTTCAGTCGAGTACAGAGAAGCCTTACTGTGTAGGCGAAACGTTTCGAAATAAAGATACCTAACTGTTGCATATGTGTCTTACCTAACAATCTGTCGGTATTTTATACCATTTTAATGTTCATGTCTGAAACAATGCTGAGACCTCTAAAAACTTTGTATATACAGTGGAACCTCTACTTGCGAGCGCATCCACGTGCGAGTTTTTCCAAATACGAGCAATGGTTCAATTTTTGCTTCCCTACACGAGCAAAATTTCCATTAGCGAGCAGACCTCAAGGCATGTTCCTTATAATAATAATAATAATAAGTTTATTTCTTTGTAAAGCTTACAATGTGTAATTACAGTTTTGATTTGCTAAGTACAAAGATAGCCACTAACATGCTGATGCATTTCGGGCAAACTAATCCTAATACATAGTAACTAATTAAAACTAGATAAGATAATAGTACATAGTAATTATTACTTAAAACTAAACATAGAATAGTGCACAAATAACCCACACAAATGGCACAAATGGCGACGTTTCGGTCCGACTTGGACCATTTACAAAGTCACACAAACCATAAGTGGAGCATGACGGCTATATATAGGCAAGAAGAGGTAGTGGTGGTAGTAGTAGTAGTAGTAGTAGTGGTGGTAGTAGTAGTAGTAGTAGTAGCAGTAGCAGTAGTAGTAGTAGTAGTAGAAGTAGTAGTAGTAGTGGTAGTGGTAGTAGTGTGGAATTAAGGAGGAGCCAGTCATATACAAAGAAAGAGGAGCACTGTAAGGGAGCTAGGTGCCCACAGAGGGAGAGCAAGTGCACATAGGTGGGAAAAAAGGGAAGTGGTGAAATAAATAATGAAGGAACAGAAACACAAGACAGAAGAAAGACAACCCAGAGGAGAAAAAGGAAAGAGAAAAGGGGAAGAGGGAGAAGAAGAAAAAATGAGGAATCAGGTTAAGTCACGGGTGTTCTGAAATTTGGAGCATTTTACAATGCAGTGTGAGAGGAAGGCATCTACAAAGAGGAAGCCAGGGCTAAGATTCATACAAGGAAAGTTGTGTATTAGAGAGGATTCAACAAGACGGCGACTGTTAAAGTTGGAAGTAGGGAAGACAGTTTTAGCAGAAGACCAGTCTATAGGATGGCTGTGATCTCTGACGTGACAGAACAGAGCATTGTTAGTGTCGGCAAGCCTAACACTATTTTTGTGCTCCCTAAGTCTGTCAGAAAGAGATTGACCAGTTTCTCCAAAGTATTGAAGAGAACAGGAGGAGCAAGAAATAGAGTAGACACCAGGAACATCTGTGGAGGGAGGAGAGGTATGAACGAGATTAGTGCGAAGAGTGTTAGTCTGGTGGAAAGTAAGCTTGATGTCTAAGGGACGGAGAGAATTGTTGAGATTAGAAAGACTGGAAATGTAGGGAAGGCAGAGGACAGAAGAGTTCCCATAAGTGGAGAGTTTGGGAGAGAAGAAATTACATTTAGCATGTGAGAGAGCAGAGTCTATGAAATGGGAAGGGTAGCCAAGATGGAGAAACGAATTATGAAGAGTGGAAATTTCTGCTTGAAGGAAATGAGGATCAAAGATGTGGAGGGCACGGAGAAAGAGGGAGATAAGAACACTTTTCTTGACAGGGGAAGCATGATTGGAAAGTAGTGAATGTACATGCCACTGTGCATAGGTTTTTGGTTAACGGAAAAGGAAAAACCTGTATCTCAGCGGTGGACATGGACATCAAGGAAAGGAAGCAAGGAATTAGATTCCCATTCAGCTTTAAATTTAATGGATTATTAAGAGCTTCAAGAAAAGGCTGGAGGAGACTGGAGTCATGAGGCAACAGAGCAAAGATGTCATCCACATACCAGAGCCAGAGTGAAGGTTGCACATCGATGGTAGGAAGAAGAACAGTCTCGAAGTATTCCATGAAAAGATTAGCAAGGACAGGAGAGAGAGGAGAGCCCATAGTAACCCCAAATGTTTGAGAATAATATTTTCCTTGGAAGGAAAAGGAATTAGAGTCCACACAGAGGCAGATAAGATCAAGAAAGACATCAGTAGGTATAGGGAGATGTAGAAACTCTTCATGGGCCTTCTCTCTAAGGAAATCAAGGACATCATCAAGAGGGACATTGGTGAAGAGGGACTCAACGTCAAGACTAAGCATCTTACAGGTTGGGAGAGAGCGAAACCGTTCAATGAAGTCTTGAGAATGATGGAGGAGGGCAGGAAAAAAAGTACCAAAAAAGGGAGTGAGGGTTTTGGCCAACCAAGAAGCAAGAGAATAAGAAACAGAACCTCTAGAGGATATGATAGGACGAAGAGGAATATCAGTTTTATGAGTTTTGGGAAGGCCATATAAATAGGGAAGAGAGGGACAGATGACACGAAACCGTTGAACAAGGTCAAAGTCAGGAGGACAGAGGTCGGAGAGAGTCCTTAGTTTCTTGTTGAAAGTTCTCTTGATGCGATCAAGAGGGTTGGAAACGAGAGGAGTTTAGGTACGTGAGTCAGAGAGCAAGACATCAGCTTTATGGAGGTAATCCTCGCGATCAAGGATAACTACCGAATTACCTTTGTCAGAAGATAGTATGACAATGTTAGTGTTCGATTTAAGAGAAGAAAGGGCAAGTTGGTAACGGCGCAGAAGGTGGTGATTCTTAGAAAACAGACTAACAAGAGCAGGAAGGAGAGCGCCACGAAAAGTGGAGAAGTCAAGAAGATTACGGGAGCGAGATTGATGAAAGGAATCAAAAGAGCTAATCAGGGCAATGCCAGCGCGAGGGGCAGGTGAAGTGGCAAAGGAAAGACCAAAACCAAGAAGTTCAAGCTCATACCGAGAGAGTGAGACAGTAGACAGGTTAGTAACACAGTCGGTGAGGGAGAATTTTAGACCAAGGGCTAGCAGAGATGAGACGTTGAAGTTTATTCTGTAGTTTTAGAAGAATGAATTTGCGTATTCAGGTGAGCAGTGTCAAAGGCAATGGTAGAGAGAAGGTTACAGAGATCTTGTGGTAGGGCCACAAAGAAAGCACGTTGATGCTGACGGAAAGTAAAGAAGGCATCTTCAACGTGAGACTTAGTAGAAAGAATGAGCTGTTGAAGTAGGAGACGGGCATGATCAGGAAAGGGAGTGCCCAGTGGGTTGGTTTTCAGGAAATGGGAGAAGGAAGGGAGCAGAACTTGTTCAGCAAGACAGTCACATAGAAAGTGAAGCTGATTCTTACGATGCCTGGTAGCAATAAGAGCAGCCTCATAAGATCGAAAGAGGGGTTTAAAAAAAGGAAGAACATTAAAAAGTTGGAGAGAATATGACGCTTAATTTAACTGCAGGGTCCATAAATAACAAAAAAGGCACAATACCGTGACTGGAACGATACACAAATAACCTGCACATAGAAGAGAGGAGCTTATGACGACGTTTCGGTCCGACTTGGATCATTTACAAAGTCACACTAACCATGAAGTGGAGCAGGACGGCTAAATATAGGCAGGAAGAGGTAGTGGTGGTAGTAGTAGCAGTAGTGTAGTAGTAGTAGTAGTAGTAGTAGCAGTAGTAGTAGTAGTAGTAGTAGTAGTAGTAATATTATGTAACTGTATTTGTGTATATTTGAATAAACTTACTTACTTACTTACTTACTTACTAGTAGTAGTAGAAGACGAAGTAGTAGTTGTAGTGGTAGTGGTAGTAGTGGGGAATTAAGGAGGAGCCAGTCAAATACAAAGAAAGAGGAGCACTGCAAGGGAGCTAGGTGTCCACAGAGGGAGAGCAAGTGTGGGGAAAAAGGGAAGTGGTGAAATTAATAATGAAGGAACAGAAACACTAGACAGAAGAAAGAAAGACAAGTCGGACCGAAACGTCGTCGTAAGCTCTTAACTTCTATGTGCGGGTTATTTGTTTATCGTTCCAGTCACGGTATTGTGCCTTTTTTTGTTTATTCATAGAATAGTGGTTAGCTGTTATACAATCTTATTTGGACTTAATAAATCTTATGTATACTTAGTACAAAATCTAATTTACAAGGAATGGTGCAGGTGGTAATATTTTATGGAATGGCAGAATTAAATGCCAGGAGGTCACATGATAAAACTAGTCAGTAGATGTTTGGTTGATTTGGTTAATATTGTGAGATTAGATGATTTTTTAGCAGAGTCCTAAATTTACAAGTTGTTGGGGATCCTTGACCTGTTCTGGTAGCGAGTTCAAGATCTTTGGGCCTTTTATGTGCATAGCATTCTTGGAAAGTGAGAGTCTTACTCGAGGGATGTTTAAAAGGGCCTATGCCTTGTATTGTGACTGCATTCTGTTGTAACTGTCAAGGAGTAGTTTTAGGGAGGGTTTACATTGGAGTTTAAAGTTCTTTATATGTAGTAGGCACAATAATAAGAGTGTATGTCTTGTTTATTTAGCAAGTTGAGTCTTTTGAAAAGTGGTGGGGTGTGCTGTCTAGCACAGGAGCTGGTTATCACCCACAGAGCAGCTTATTGTTGAATTATTAAGGGTCTAAGGTGGCTGAGCCCCAGGCACAGATAACATATGTGAGGTAAGGATATATTAGAGAGTGGTACAGGGTAGGGAGAGTCGTTTGTGGTACATAGTAGCATATCTTGGAAAGGATTCCTACTGATTTGGAAATTTTCTTGGCTATGTGATGGGTATGGGACTGAAATTTAAGATTACAGTCAAGGAGACCTAGAAATTTGTCCTCCGTGTGTCTTGATATAGGGGAACCATTTAACAGTATGTTGAGTTGAATATTTGAGGCTCTGTTGCCAAACAGCATGAAGTAAGTTTTGTCTACGTTGAGTATGAGTTAGTTGGTCATCATCCAAACATATATCTTTAGCAGTTCATTGTTTACAGTGTTTTTAAGCACACCTGGTCTGAATGGGAGTAGACATATGTAGAGTCATCTGCGAACAGAACTAGTGTAAGGAGTTGGGATGCATTGGAGAGATCATTAATGTAGATGAGGAAGAGGAGTGGGCCTAGGACACTACCTTGGGGTACTCCTACAGCTACAGGTTGGATAGCGGAGTTGACTCCATTTGTATGCACATACTGGTGTCTGTCGTTAAGATAGGATTTTAGGTAGTCAAGAGAATGTCCTCTTATGCCATAATGATTCAGTTTGAGGTGAAAGAGATTGTGGTCAACTGTGTCAAACGGTTTTCTTAAGTCAAAAAAAGAGCCCCAGGAGACATTCATTCTTATCAAGAGCTGTGTATATTAGGTCAAGCAGTTGTATAACAGCATCATTCGTGCTTTTTTTTTGGTCTAAATCCAAACTGGCATGGGCTAAGTATGTTGTTGGATGTAAGGTATGAATAAAGTCGCTTGTGTATTATTTTTTCATATATCTTTGATAGTAAGGGCAAGTTTTATATTGGTCTGTAATTGTTCAAATCAGTTGGATCTTCTCCTTTGTGGATCGGGGTGACCCTTGCTGTCTTGATTATGGATGGGAAGGTTGAGGAAACTATAGATTTGTTAAACAATGTTGCAATAATGGGTGACAGTTCCTGGTTGCAGCTATTTTATATATGAATG
>NW_026489932.1:0-19198 GCF_026875155.1 Cherax quadricarinatus
GAACCCCTCCACAAATAGTGTATGTGTGAGACAGGGGTAGCCCCCGTGTACAACATAAAGTGTAGTGTGTGAGGGCTGTTAGACCCGTTTACCCCTCACATAACTATGAGGTGGAGACAGCTGGTCCCCGTGCTCAATAATGTGTTGTGTGGGCAGCTGGTAGACCCATGTACTCACATAACTAGCGTAGTGTGTGAGGCAGCTGGTAGACCCATGTACTCACATAACTAGCATAGTGTGTGAGGCAGCTGGTAGAACCCTGTACTCACATAACTAGCGTAGTGTGTGAGGCAGCTGGTAGACCCATGTACTCACATAACTAGTGTAGTGTGTGAGACAGCTGGTAGACCCGTGTACTCACATAACTAGTGTAGTGTGTGAGGCAGCTGGTAGACCCATGTACTCACATAACTAGCGTAGTGTGTGAGGCAGCTGGTAGACCCATGTACTCACATAACTAGTGTAGTGTGTGAGGCAGCTGGTAGACCCATGTACTCACATAACTAGTGTAGTGTGTGAGGCAGCTGGTAGACCCGTGTACTCACATAACTAGTGTAGTGTGTGAGGCAGCTGGTAGACCCATGTACTCACATAACTAGTGTAGTGTGTGAGGCAGCTGGTAGACCCATGTACTCACATAACTAGTGTAGTGTGTGAGGCAGCTGGTAGACCCATGTACTCACATAACTAGTGTAGTGTGTGAGGCAGCTGGTAGACCCATGTACTCACATAACTAGTGTAGTGTGTGAGGCAGCTTATAGACCCATGTACTCACATAACTATTGTAGTGTGTGAGGCAGCTGGTAGACCCATGTACTCACATAACTAGTGTAGTGTGTGAGGCAGCTGGTAGACCCATGTACTCACATAACTAGTGTAGTGTGGAGTTGGTGTGAAGATGACCGTAGTCGTGAAGAATCTGGGGCATAGACAAGGAGGCTGGCGGTTATATACTTGCGTCAAGTGGTAAGGGAACGGGTAACAGACGACGGCATTGTCACTGGTAGGTGGGATGCCCTGGTGGAAGTAGGAAGTAGTTCTTACGGCTAACCTAGCCGTAAGAACTACTTCCTTACGGCTAGGTTAGCCGTAAGAACTGTGTCAAAGTTGTCAGCGGTGATGATAAGGCAGGATGAAGTGTATCTTCCTTTAAATCGCTGGACCAATAAACGGCTGTGAGCCCAGATAAGTTGAGGCCAAGTTTGTTAAGTAGATGTACAGGCCAGGTAGCCGCACCTCTAACTCGCATCTTTCAGCACTAACTAGCACAGTGTAAGTGGTCTTCTCTGTAGAAAGAGGCAAATGTAGTCCCTGTTTACATGAAACAGTGAAGCAATTACAGACCAGTGTCACTCCTGTCAATCACTGGCAAGATCCCTAAGATATTAATCTCACAGCAGATGACAGCGTTTTCCACTACAATTGGCTTCTTTGTGACCGTCATTATATCTTAAGAACAGGTCATTCTGAGGCTGATTAGCTGTTAAATCTCTCCTCTAAATGGCACGGTCGCTGGATGAATCGAAAGTCAACTGGATTTTTCTGGAGCCTTTGACCGAGTGTGGCATCAGGGACTCTTTGCAAAACTGCAGTCACTTGGAATCGCCGGCTCTACACTGTCTTCTCAGCAATTACCTTCATAGTAAATCTACAAGTGTAGTTCTCAACGGGACAGAGCCAACAAGACACACTACTGGAGCAAGAGTGCCACAGAAAAGTGTACATGGGCCATTGCTATGGAATGTCTATTGACATGACCTTCATCTCATCCCATAATCACAAGCAAATGCAATTGACTGTATTCTGACATTCACTTATCCAAAAGAGGACATGCGAGCTACTCTAAGTTACACCAATCATCAGCTTACAGCTATATCAACCTGGGGAAAACGATGGCAGGTCACATTTACTCCTGAGAAGACACAAATGATGACTCTCTAGGCACCATGATGGTAATGCCGGAATAGCAGAAAGAATGAATGGAAGACTACTGGTACCAGGGGACGAAGTTGATATCCTTGGGGTGAAATTCGACTCCAGAATGACTGGTAAGAGCCATTTTGTAAATCACCCCCCCCCCCCAAAAAAAAGCCAGCTAGTTACAAACAACACTTCAACGTTTCTCTCATCTGCTCGACTTCAACATTTCTCTCATCTGCTCGACTGCACAGGTTGCAATATTATGTATTAGGCTCAAGTGTGCTCACACCTTCAGAATACCTGGAGAGGGTTTCGGGGGTCAACGTTCCCCGGCCCGGTCTGAGACCAGGCCTCGTTGTGGGTCAGGGCCTAATCAACCAGACTGTTACTGCTGGCTGCATGTAAACTGATGTATGAACCATAGCCAGGCTGATCAGGTACTGACTTTGTGTCTGTCCAGCGCCTTCTTGTCGACAGACAAGGCTTTGTTGGTAATCTCCCTCATATATGCTGGGAGGCAGCTGAACAGTCTTGTGTCCCTGACATTTACTGTGTTCTCTCTTAGTGTACTCGTGGCTCCCCTGCTTTTCATTGGTGGAATATTACATCTCATGCCGAGTCTTTTGCTATCGTAAGGAGTGATTTTCGCGTGCAAGTTTGGTACTAACCTCTCTAGGATTTTCCTAGTGTAGGTTATCATGTATCTTTCTCGCCTGTGTTCCAGGGAATACAAATCATGGGACTTCAGCCGTTTCCAGTAATTTACTTGCTTTATCGTATGCTCTATCATATGCTCTGCTTTCTTTAATTGCCTTCACACTATCTCATCTGCTTCTTCTTGACATAATACAGAATATAGTAAGACGTCTCATCTCTCGCCAAGAACCAGCCCAGACAGATGTGTGATTTCAACAGAGCCTTCAACACAGGAGGGAGATGGGCGGCCTTACTGTTATGTACAAGGACAACATTGTCAAAGTACCACACTTGGCTCCAGTCCGAGGAAAGCCAGAAGTGAGCAACTACACTACAAGACGGGCAGCAACCAGCACCTACACCACAAGACGGGCAGCAACCAGCACCTACACCACAAGACGGGCAGCAACCAGCACCTACACCACAAGATGGGCAGCAACCAGCAACTACACCACAAGACGGGCAGCAAGCAGCAACTACGCCACAAGACGGGCAGCAAGCAGCAACTACGCCACAAGACGGGCAGCAAGCAGCAACTACACCACAAGACGGGCAGCAACCAGCACCTACACCACAAGACGGGCAGCAACCAGCAACTACACCACAAGACGGGCAGCAAGCAGCAACTACGCCACAAGACGGGCAGCAAGCAGCAACTACAAAACAAGACAGGCAGCAACCAGCACCTACACCACAAGACGGGCAGCAAGCAGCAACTACACCACAAGACGGGCAGCAACCAGCACCTATACCACAAGACGGGCAGCAAGCAGCAACTACACAACAAGACGGGCAGCAACCAGCACCTACACCACAAGACGGGCAGCAAGCAGCACCTACACCACAAGACGGGCAGCAAGCAGCAACTACACAACAAGACGGGCAGCAACCAGCACCTACACCACAAGACGGGCAGCAAGCAGCAACTACACCACAAGACGGGCAGCATTACAGGAGGTTAGACCACGGTCATACAACATAATGACATCAACGAAACATAATCAGCTGACCAAATGTATCTGCTGGACCACAGATGGCTTAAACTTCATCCTGTTCCATTATTATGTTTCATAACAGTGAAAAAAAAAACTTTCGAATGAGCTGATGCTGTCAACAGTTACTAGAAAGTGAATGAAGTTAGAGTCCTTAACCTGGCCTCGTAAAACATTGTGTAAAAAAAAGATGAAAGTGAAGGGAAGAGGAAGATGAAGACAGGAGGAAGGTGAAGACAGGAGGAAGATGAAGACAAGAGGAAGGTGAAGACAACAGGAAGGTGAAGACAAGAGGAAGATGAAGACAACAGGAAGGTGAAGACAACAGCAAGGTGAAGTCAAGAGGAAGGTGAAGACAAGAGGAAAGTGAAGAAAAAAGGAAGGTGAAGAGAAGAGGAAGATGAAGACAAGAGGAAAGTGAAGAAAAAAAGGAAGGTGAAGAGAAGAGGAAGAAGAAGACAACAGGAAGATGAAGACAACAAGTAGAAAAGAAAACAGGGAGATGAAGACAACAGGAAGGTGAAGACAACAGGAAGATGAAGACAACAAGAAGATGAAGACAACAGGAAGATGAAGACAACAGGAAGATGAAGACAACAGGAACGTAAAGACAACAGGAAGATGAAGACAACAGGAAGGTTAAGACAAGGGGAAGATGAAGGCAAGAGGAAGCTGAAAACAACAGAAAGATGAAGACAACAGGAAGATGAAGACAACAGGAAGATGAAGACAACAGGAAGGTGAAGACAACAGGAAGATGAAGACAACAGGAAGATGAAGCCAACAGGAAGATGAAGACAACAAGAAGATGAAGACAAGAGGAAGGTTTAAAACAAAAGGGAAATGAAACAACAGGAAGGGGAAGACAACAGGAAGAAAAAAAACCAACAGGAACGAAATAACAGGGAAAACGAAGACAACAGGGAAAGGTGAAGACAACAGAAGTGAACCAACAGGAAAGGGGAAAAACAGAAGGTAAAACAAAAGAAAATAAAATAAGGAAGGTGAAGACAAAAAAGTGAAGACAACAAAGGGGAAGACAACAGAAGGTAAGACAACAGGAAGGGAAGACAACAGAAGGTGAAACAACAGGGAAGTGAAGAGAAAAAGGAAGGGAAAACAACGGGAAGGGGACAACGAAGACAAAAAGAAGATGAAGACACGAGGAAGGGAAAAAACAAAAGGGAAAGGGGAAGGGGCAACAGGAAAGGGAAAAACGCGGGGAAAAAAAAAGAAACAGGAAGGTGAAAAAAAAAAGGGAAGGGGAAGACACATAAGTTAAGACAACAGGAAGTGAAACCAAAGGGAAATGAAAACAAGAGGAAGGTGAAGACGCATAAATTAAGACAACAGGGAAGGGAACAAAGAGGAAGATGAAGACAAGAGGAAGTGAAGGGAAAAATGAAGGTGAAACAAAAGGAAAATGAAGACAAAAGTAAAAAGACAACGGAAGGGAAGCAACAAAAATGAAGCCAACAGGAAGAAGAAGCCAACAGGAAGAGAGACAACAGGAACTAAAGACAACGGAAGAAAGCCAAAAAAGGTTAAGACAAGGGGGAAAGGGGAAGGCAAAGAAAGCTGAAGAAAAACAGGAAATGAAGACAAAAGGAAGATAAGACAACAGGAAGATGAAGACAACAGGGAAAATAAGACAAAAGGGAAGGTTTTAAAACAAGGGGAAGGGGAAGGGAAGGGAAGCTGAAGACAAAAGGAAGATGAGACAACAGGAAATGAAGAAACGGGAAGGGGGAAAACAACAGGGAAATGAACAACAGGAAGTGAAGGGCCCAAAAGGAAGATGAAACAACAGGAAGATGAAGACAAAAAAAGATGAAGACAAGAAAAAGGGTTAAGACAAAAGGAAATGAAGACAAACGAAGGAAGATACAGAAACGAAGACAAGAGGAAGTGAAAACAACAGGGGAAAAAGAAAACCAACAGGAAAGGGAAGACAACAGGGGAAGTTAAGACAAGAGGAAGGTGAAGAAAAGAGAAGGGGACACAACAGAAAGGGGAAGAAAAACAGGAAAGGGGAAGACAACAGGAAGGGAAAAACAACGAAGTGAAGACAACAGGAAGGGAAGACAACAGGGAAGGGGAAAGAAAAAAGGAAGGTGAAACAACAGGAAGGTGACAAGCAAGACAAAATAAGAAAGACCGAGGAAGGGGAAGACAGCAGGAAAAAGAAGACAACAGGAAGGGAAAACAAAAGAAAGGTGAAGCAGCAGTAAATGAAGACAACAGGGGGGTGAAACCAAGAGGGAAAAAGGGAAAACAAGAGGAAGGTGAAGGAAAATGAAGGTGAAGACAAAAGGGAAATGAAGACAACAAGTATATAAGAAAAACAGGGAATAAGAAAACAAAGGGGAAGACAACAGAAGAAAGACAACAAGAAGAGAAGACAACAGGGGGAGAAGTCAACAGAAGATAAGACAACAGGAGGTGAATACAACAAGAAGGGAAACAACAGGAAGATGAACCAAAAAGGAAGATGAAGACAACAGGAACGTAAAGACAACAGGAAGATGAAACAACAGAAGGTTAAACAAGGGGGAAAGGGGAAGGCAAGAGGAACGAAGACAACAGGGAAAATGAAGACAACAGGGGAAAATGAAACAACAGGAAGGTGAAGACAACAGGAAAATGAAGACAACAGGGAAAATGAACCAAAATAAATAAGACAACAAGAAGAAAAGAAAAGAGAAAGGGTTAAAAAAAAAAAGGGAAATAAAGACAACAGGGGGAGAAGACAACAAAATAACACAGCAGGGAAAATGAAGGGAAAAGGAAAGGGAAATAACAGGAAACAAGACAAAGGGAAGTGAAGACAACAGGGAAATAAGCCCCAAAAGGAAGGTGAAGACAACTGGGGAAGTTAAACAGAGGAAGGTGAAGAATAAGGAAGGGGAAGACAAAAGAAAGGTGAAAACAAAAAGGGGAAGGTGAAGACAACAGGAAAAGGGGAAGACAACAGGGAAGGAAGACAACAGGAAGGTGAAGAAAGGAAGGGGGAAACAACAGGAAGGTACAAGCGAAACAACAGGAAGTAAGACCAAGGGAAAGGGGAAGACAGCAGGAAAAAAAAACAAAAAAGGGGAACACAAAGGACGGTGAAGACAGCATAATTTTTAAAACAACGGGAAGGGGGAAGCCAAAGAAAGATAAGACAAGAGGGAAGTGAAGGGAAAAAAAAAAGGGGAAAACAAAAGGAAGATGAAGACAACAGGAAAGTGAAACAACGAAGATGAAGACAACAGAAGATAAGACAAAAAAATGAAGATAACAGAAAGAAGAAAAAAAGGAAGGAGAAAAAACAAGAAGGGGAAGACAACAGGGAAATGAAGACAACAGGGAAAATGAAACAAAAAGGAAGGTGAAACAACAGAAGGTGAAGAATAGAGGAAGGGGGAAGACAACATAAAGTGAAGACAACGGGAAAGGTGAAAGAAGAGGGAAAGGTGAAGACAAAGGAAAAGTGGGAAACAAAAGAAAATTAAGACAAGAGGAAGGGAAGCCAACAGAAGGTGAACGACAGTAAGATAAACAAATGGCAGGGGAAAACAACGGGATGGGGGAAGACAAAGGGGGTGAAAAAAAAAGGAAGGGAAGACAAAAAGAAAGGTGAAGACAAGAGAAGGTGAAACACAGGAAGATAAACAAGAGAAAGGGGAAGACAACAGGCGGTGAAACAACAGGGAAGGGGGAAACAAGAGAAAGGTGAAACAACGGAAAAAAGAAGACAACAGAAGGGGAAAACAACAGGAGGTAAACAACACAGGGGAAGACAACAGGAAGGGGAAACAAAGAAAAAAAAAGACAACAGGAAGGAAAAGACAACGGGAAAGGGGAAGACAACAGGGAAGGGGAAGACAACAGGAAGGGGGAGACAACAAAGGGGAAACAACAAGAAGTGAAGACAAAGGAATTAAACAACAGGGAAAGTAAGACAAAGGAAGGTGAAGACAAAAGGGAAAGGGGAAGACAACGAAAGGGGAAAAACAACAGGAAATTAAGCAACAGGAAGGGAAAACAAAAGGAAAATGAAAGACAAAGGGGGGAAGCCAACAGAAGGTGAGGGCGACAGAAATAAGGACAGGCATTTAAACAACGGGATGGGGAAGACAACGGGGGAAAGGGGAAACAAAAGGAAGGTGAAACAACAGGAAGTGAAACAAGAGAAGGTGAAACAACAGAAGATGAAGACAAATGGGAAAGGGGAAGACAAAGGAAAAAGGGAAGACAACAAGAAGGTTTAAACAAAAAGGGGAAACAACGGGAAGGTGAAGACAACGGAATTTAAGACAACAGGAAAGGGGAGAAAAAACAAAAGATGAAGACAAAAGGAAGGGGAAAACAACAGGAATGGAAAACAAGAAAGGGGAAAAACAACAAAAGGTGAAGACAAAAGGGAAAGGGGAAAACAAAAAAAGGTGAAAACAACAGGAAAGGGGAAAAACAAAAGGAAGGTGAAGACAACAGGGAAAGGGGAAGACAACAGGGAAAGGGAAAACAAAAGAACTGAAACAAAAAAGAAGACAAACAAATGAAAAGAAGACAACAAAGTGAAACAAAGGAAGGTGAAACAACAAAAAGGGGAAGACAACAGGAAGGGAAGACAAAGAAGGTAAGACAACAAGAAGAAAGACAAAGAAAGGTGAAGACAACAGGGGAGGGGGAAGAAAAAAAGGAGGGGGGAAAACAAGAGAAAGGTGAAGACAACAGGAAGGAAAGCAACGGAAGGTGAAAACAACAGGGGAAGGAAGACAAAGGCAGGGGAAAACAACAGGAAGGGGAAACAAAGAAAGGGGGGGGGAGGAAAAACAGAAGGGAAGCCCAACAGGGAAGGTGAAGACAAAAGAAGGGAGACACAGGGGGGAAGGTGAAGACCGGGAAGCCGGGGGAATTTGAGACACAGGGGAAAGTAAACCAGGGAAGGTAAGACAAAA
This sequence comes from Cherax quadricarinatus, assembly GCF_026875155.1. Lineage (NCBI taxonomy): Eukaryota > Metazoa > Arthropoda > Malacostraca > Decapoda > Parastacidae > Cherax > Cherax quadricarinatus. The sequence continues at coordinate 8,555 of NW_026489932.1, forward strand.
GGAAGGTGGGCAACAGGGGAAAATGAAGCAACGGGGGGGTAAAACGGGAAGATGAAGACAAGAGGGTGAAGCCAAAAAAGGGGTGGGGGACAAAGATAGGACAATGGCAGTTTAAACCCCGGGGGGGTGAAGACAAAAAAAAACAAAGAATGAAGACAAACAAAAAGGGGAAACAAAGGGGGGAAGGGGGGGAAACCCGGGGGGTGAAAAAAGAATGGTGGGGAAAAAGGGGAAAATTTTAAAAACAAAGGAAGGAAAAACAACAGGGGAAGGGGGACACAAAGGGGAAACACAAAAATGAAAAAACAAAAAGGTGAAACAAAAAAAAAACCCAAGAGGAAGGGGGGACCAAGAAGGTGACAAAAAAAAAGTAAAAAACAAAAGGTGAAAACAACAAAAGGGAAGACAAAAGAAGGGGAAGACCAAAGGAAGGTAAAAACAGAAGGGGAAACCACCAGAAATTTTGGGAAAAAAAAGGTCAAGACAAAAATAAAAGAAACAAAGGGGGGTTTGGGGCAAAAAGAAGTAAGAAACAAAGGGAAACAACAAAAAAATGAAACAACGGGAAGGGGAAAACAAGGGGTGAAGAAAAAATTTAAGACAACAAGAAATAAACAAAAGAAGTAAACAAAAGAAGGGGGAAGCAAAAAGGAAAGGTGAAACAAAAGGAAGGGGGCAAAGTAAGGTAAAACAACAAATAAACAAAAAGGAAGGTAAAACAACATAAAGGGGAAAAAAACAGAAGGTGAACAACAAATAAAAAAGGGGGGGAATTTCAAGACAAGAGGGGGGGAAAGCGAAATAAAAAGAAGTGAAAAAAAAGAAGAGAAACAAAGAAAATTTGGGGGAAGTGATGGGGGGTTTTAATGGAAAAGAAGGTAAAGTAAGGGAGAGGGACATAAAAAAGGGAGGTAATAAAGGAAAAGGATAAGGTGTTAAAGAAATGTGAAATGAAAGAAAATAAGGAGGGGTTTTTGAAGGGAATTAAAGGGGGAAAAACATTACAAAGGGAAGGTTACACAAAAAAAAGGTTTAAACACAAGGGAAGGGACATCAAAGGGGAAATTAAAGGGGAAGGTAAATCAAAGGGGGAAAACTCGAATGAAGGAACGAAAGGGAAGGGTCATCAGAAGGAAAAAAGAAAGAAAGGACACAAAGTGGATACATTGTGGGAAAGGGGACTCAAAGGGAAGGGGCATTAGAAGGGGGGTCACAAGGGAATACACCTGAAGGGAAGGATAAAAATAAATGGGAAGGTACATCTAGAAAAAAAAAAATGAGAGGGGAAAGGGGTAAACTAAAAAAAAACTAAAGGGAAAAGGGACATTAAAGAAAAGATACTCAAAATGGGAAGGGGAATCGAATAGATACTTGGGAGGGGGAATACATCAAAAAGAAGGGGGACAAACTAAATAAAGGTACATCTTGGGGAAAGGGTAAATCTGAAAGGGAAGGGCATTAGAAGGGAAGGTTAAATTCCGAAAGAAAGGGGAAAATCAAAAAAAGGGTAACTAGAGTGAAGAATTTTGAATGGAAGGGGGACAAAGGGGAAGGGTACATTTTTTGAAGGGGAAGGTAATTGAAGGGAAGGGGGCCAAAAAGGGAGGGTGAAATAGTGAAAGGGGAAATAAGAAGGAAAGGTATCAGAAGAGAAAAAGGGGAATGAGAAAGGGAAGGGTCATGGGGGGGGGTAAATGAATGGGGTAATTGGGGGGGTTATTAAAAGGGGAAGTTAATTAGAAAAGGGAAAGGGGTTTTGGGGGGGTACGGGGGAAGGGTTTTGAGGAAGGTTTGGGGAAAGGGGTTTAAAGGAAGGGTTTAAAAAAGAATGGGGGGTAACCTAGGGGAAAAGATTTAATTAGGGGGGGGAATTTGGGGAAGGTTATTTGGGAGGGTCATCAAACAGGAGGTACTAAAAGGGATAATAAGAAGGGAAGGTTTAAATTAGAAAAAGGGTCATTTCCCCAAGGGAAGGGTAAACTCGGGAAAAGGATACCAGAAGGAAGGGGGAAGGGGGTTTAAAGGGGGGTAATTTGGGAGAAGGGGTTTTAGAATTTTGGGGTAATGGGGAAGGGAAAAAAAAAAAGGGGGAAATGGGAAATGGAAGGGTAAACCCCGAAGGAAAAAAAAATTAGGGAAAAGGTTCCCCCCCAGAAAAAAAATGGTTACATCTAGAAGGTAAGGTTACATCTAGAAAAAAAGGGGACATCAAAAGGAAGGTACATTAAAGGGAAAAGGGGACCAAGGAAGGGAAGGGGAAAATCAGAAGGGAAGGGTAATCCCCGAAGGGAAGGGGAAACAGAAGGGAAGGGGACTCTAAAGGAAGGAACATCAAAGGGGAAGGGGGACATCAAAGGGGGAAGGGGACATTAGAAAGAAGGTAATCAAAAAGGAAAGGGAAATCAAAAAGGGGAGGGGTTTATAATCTAAAGGAAGGACTCCAGGAGAAGGGTACCAAAAGGAAGGTAAATCAAAAGGGAAGGTACATTTAGAATGAGGGGACATCAAAGAATAAAAAGGGGGCTCTAAAAGGGAAGGGTACAAACAAAAGGGGAAAGGGTACATTAGAAAGGGAAAGGGACTTAAAGGGAAAGGACATCTAAAGGAAGGGGAATAGAAGGAAGGGGACACTAGAAGGGGAAGGAACACTAAAGGGAAGATCCTTAAAGGGAAGAAATCTAAAGGGGAAAGGGGAATCAAAAGGGGAAAGGAAAAATCTAGAAAGAAGATACACAAAGGAAATACACGGAAGGAAAGGTAATCTAAAAGGAAAGGTTTAAAAACTACAGGAAGATACATCAAAAGGGGGGGTAAATCTAAAAAAGGTAAAATCTAAGGGAAGGGGCTCTAGAAGGGAAAAACATCTAGAAAAGGGGAAGGATCATCAGAAGGGGAAGGGTACATCAAAGGGAAGGAAACATCTAGAAAGGGGATAAAAATCTAGAAGGAAGGGACACAAAGGGAAGTACATTAGAAGGGAAAGGGTACACTAGAAGGGAATACAATCAAAGGGGAAAGGAAAAATTAGAAGGGGAAGGGGAAAAAAAGAAGGGGAAGGGTACATCTGAAGGAAGGGTTACATCTAAAAGGGGGGGAAGGGAATCTAGAAGGAAGGGGGAAAATCTAAAGGAAGGAACACTAGAAAAGGGAAGGGAAAATCTAAAGGGGAAGGTACATCATAGAAGGTTTTCAAAATAAAGTGAAGGAACATCAAAAAGGGAAAGGATATCTAGAAGGGGAAGGGGACACAGAAGGGAAGGTCACAAAGGAAAAGGATTATCTAAAGGGAAGGGTCATTAAAAGGAAGGAAAAATCTAAAGGGGAACACTAAAAGGGAGTCCCTAAAGGGAAGTCTTAAAAAAGGGGGAACTAAAGAAAAAGGACTCTGAAGGGGAAAGGGTAATCAAAAGGGAAAAGGGGATCTAGAAGGAAAAGGGGAACATCTAGAAAGGAAGGGTACTCTAAAGGAAGGATAAAACAAAAAGGGAAGGGGAATCAGAAGGGGAAAGGGAAAAATCTAAAAAAATACATCTAGAAGGGGAAAAAATCATTTGGGAAAGGGAGGATAATTTTTAAAAAGGGAAGGGGACATCTTGAAGGGGAAGGGAAAATCTTAAAGGGAAGTTAATTCAAAGGGGAATGAACACGGGGGGAAGGGACATCTAGAAAGGGAAGATAAAAAACGAAGGGGAAGGTACATCTAGAAGGAAGGGGTACATCAGAAGGAAAGGGTACATCAAAAGGAAGGGTACAAACTAGAAGGAAGGGGACATCAGAAGGGAAGGGTAATCAAAGGGGAAGGGTAAAAAAAAGAAGGGGAAGGGGGGGATTAGAATAAGGATACATCGAGATGGGAAGGGTACAAAAAGGGAAGGGTACATCTAAAAGGGGAAGGTACATCTAGAAGGGAAGGTACATCTAGAAGGGAAGGGAAAACTAGAAGGAAGGGTAAAAATCAAAAGGAAGGGTACATCAGAAAGGGAAAGGTACACTAGAAAGGAAGGTCATCAGAAGGGAAATACATCTAGAAGAAGGGTTCATCTAAAAAAATAAAAGGGGAAGGGGAAACTAGAAGGGAAGGTACATCAAAAGGAAGGACATCTAAAGGGAAAAGGGGGTACTTGAAAGGGAGGGTAAATTAAAAAAGGGGAAGGTACTCAGAAGGAAGGGTACATCAAAAAGGGAAGGTCATCTAGAAGGGAAGGGAAAAATCTAAAGGAAGGAACACTTGAAGGAAGGAAAAACAGAAGGGAAGGGTCATCTAAAGGGGAAGGGTACATCTGAAAAAAGATACACAAAGGGAAAAGGATCAAGAAGGGAAGGAATTAAAAGGAAGGTAAAATCCAAAGGGAAGGGACACCAAGGGAAAAATACATCTAGAAGGGAAGGGTACGTATAGAAGGGAAGGGTACATCTAGAAATGAAGGGTGCATCTAGAAGTGAAGGGTACATCAAGAAGGGAGGGTACATCTAGAAGAGAAGGGTACATCGAGAAAGGAAGGGTACATCTAGAAGGGAATAATACATCTAGAACGGAAGGGTACATCTAGAAGGGAATGGTACATCTAGAAGGGAAGGTTACATCTAGAAAAAAAGGGTACATCTAGAAGGGAAGGGTACATATAGAAGGGAAGGGTACATATAGAAGGGAAGGGTACATATAGAAGGGAAGGGTACATCTAGAAGGGAAGGGTACATCTAGAAGGGAAGGGTACATCTAGAAGGGAAGGATACATCTAGAAGGGAAGGGAACATCTAGAAGGGAAGGGTACATCTACAAGGGAAGGATACATCTAGAACAGAAGAGTACATCTAGAAGGGAAGGGAACATCAAGAAAGGTAGGTTATATCTAGAAAAGAAAAGGTACATCCAGAAGGGAAGGGTACGTCTACAAAGGAAGGATACATCTAGAAGGGAAGGGTACATTTAGAAGTGTAGGGTACATCTAGAATAGAAGGGTACATCTAAAAGGGAAGGGTACATCTATAAGGGAAGGGTACATCTAGAAGTGAAGGGTACATCTAAAAGGGAAGGGTTCATCTAGAAGGGAAGGATATATCGAGAAGGGAAGGGTACATCTAGAAGGGAAGGATACATCTAGAAGGGAAGGATACGTCTAGAAGGGAAGGGTACATCTAGAAGGGAACGGTACATCTAGAAGGGAATGAGATATCTAGAAGGGAAGGGTATATCAAGAAGTGAAGGAAACATCTAGAACGAAGACTACATCTAGAAGGAAAGGGTACATCTAGAACGGAAGGATACATCTAGAAAGGAAAGGTACATCTACGAGGGAAGGATACATCTACAAGGGAAGGATACGTCTACTAAAGAAGGATACATCTGGAAGGGAAGGGAGCATCTAGAAGGGAAGCATACATCTAGAAAGGGAAGGATACATCTAGAAGGGAAGGATACATCTAGAAAGGAAGGATACATCTAGAAAGGAAGGATACATCTAGAAGGAAAGGTACATCTAGAAGGGAAGCATACATCTAGAAATGGAAGGATACATCTAGAAGGGAATGACACATCTAGAAGGGAAGGATACATGTAGAAGGGAAGGATACATCGAGAAGGGAAGGATACATCTTGAAGGCAAGGATACATCTAGAGGGAAAGGCACATCTAGAAGGTTAGGGAACATCTAGAAGGGAAGGATACATCTAGAAAGGGAAGGATACATCTAGAATGGAAGGATACATCTAGATAGGAAGGTTACATCTAGAAGTGAAGGATACATCTAGAAGGGAAGGATGCATCTGGAAGGGAAGGATACATCTAGAAGGGAAGTATGCATCTAGAAGGAAATGATATATCTAGAAGGGAAGGGTACATCTAGAAGGGAAGGATACATCTAGAAGGGATGGATACATCTAGAAGGGAATTGTGCACCTAGAAGGGAAGGATACGTCTAGAAAGCAGGGTACATCTAGAAGGAAATGGTACGTCTAGAAGGGAAGGATACATCTAGAAGGGAAGGGTTCATCTAGAAGGGAAGGACACATCTAGAAGGTAAGGGTACATCTAGAAGGGAAGGATAAATCAAGAAGGGAAGTGTACATCTAGAAGGGAAGGATACATCTAGAAGAGAAGGATACATCTAGAAGGGAAGGATGCATCTAGAAGGGAAGGATGCATCTAGAAGGGAAGGATATGTGTAGAAGGGAAGGATGCATCTAGAAGGGAAGGATATATCTAGAAGGTAAAGGTACATCTAGAAGGGAAGGATACATCTAGAAGGGAAGGATGCTTTTAGAAGGGAAGGATATATTTAGAAGGGAAGGGTACATCTTGAAGGGAAGGATACATCTGGAAGGGAAGGATACATCAAGAAGGGAATGGTACACCTAGAAGAGAAGAACACGTCTAGAAGGGAAGGATACATCTAGAAGGGAAGGATACATCTGGTAGGGAAGGATACATCTAGAAGGGAAGTGTACATATAGAACGGAAGGATACATCTAGAAGGGAAGGATACATCTAGAAGGGAAGGAAGCATCTAGAAGGGAAGGATACATCTAGAAGGAAAGGATGCATCCAGAAGGTAAGGATATATCTAGAAGGGAAGGTTACATCTAGAAGGGAAGGATACATCCAGAAGGGAAGGATTTATATACATATGAAGGATACATCTGGAAGGGAAGGATACATGTAGAAGGGAAGGATACGTCTAGAAGTGAAGGATACATAGAAGGGAAGCATTCATCTAGAAGTAAGGATACATCTAGAAATGAAGGATACATCTGAAAGGGAAGGATACATATAAAAAAGAAGGATACATCTAGAAGGGAAGGATACATCTATGAGGGAAGGATACATCTAGAAGGAAAGGATTCTTCTATAAGGGAAGGATATATCTAGAAGGGAAGGATGCATCTAGAAGGGAAGGATTCATCTAGAAGGGAAGGATGCATCTAGAAGGGAAGGATTCTTCTATAAGGGAAGGATACATCTAGAAGGGAAGAATACATCTAGAAGGCAAGGATGCATCTAGAAGGGAAGGATGCATCTAGAAGGGAAGAATACATCTAGAAGGCAAGGATGCATCTAGGAGGGAAGGATTCATCTAGAAGGGAAGAATACATCTAGAAGGCAAGGATGCATCTAGAAGGGAAGGATTCATCTAGAAGGGAAGGATGCATCTAGAAGGGAAGAATACATCTAGAAGGCAAGGATGCATCTAGAAGGGAAGGATACATCTAGAAGGGAAGGATGCATCTAGAAGAGAAGAATACATCTAGAAGGCAAGGATGCATCTAGAAGGAAGAATACATCTAGAAGGCAAGGATGCATCTAGAAGGGAAGGATACATCTAGAAGGGAAGGATACATCTAGAAGGGAAGGATGCATCTAGAAGGGAAGGATTCATCTAGAAGGGAAGGATACATCTAGAAGGGAAGGATGCATCTAGAAGGGAAGAATACATCTAGAAGGCAAGGATGCATCTAGAAGGGAAGAATACATCTAGAAGGCAAGGATGCATCTAGAAGGGAAGGATTCATCTAGAAGGAAGAAATACATCTAGAAGGCAAGGATGCATCTAGAAGGAAGGATTCATCTAGAAGGGAAGGATGCATCTAGAAGGGAAGGATACATCTAGAAGGGAAGGATACATCTAGAAGGGAAGGATGCATCTAGAAGGGAAGGATGCATCTAGAAGGGAAGAATACATCTAGAAGGCAAGGGTGCATCTAGAAGGGAAGGATTCATCTAGAAGGGAAGGATGCATCTAGAAGGGAAGGATGCATCTAGAAGGGAACGATACATCTAGAAGGCAAGGATGCATCTAGAAGGGAAGGATTCATCTAGAAGGGAAGAATACATCTAGAAGGGAAGGATGCATCTAGAAGGGAAGGATTCATCTAGAAGGGAAGGATGCATCTAGAAGGGAAGGATGCATCTAGAAGGGAAGGATACATCTAGAAGGGAAGGATGCATCTAGAAGGGAAGGATTCATCTAGAAGGGAAGGATGCATCTAGAAGGGAAGGATACATCTAGAAGGGAAGGATGCATCTAGAAGGGAAGAATACATCTAGAAGGCAAGGATGCATCTAGAAGGGAAGGATTCATCTAGAAGGGAAGAATACATCTAGAAAGGAAGGGTACATCTAGAAGGGAAGAATACATCTAGAAGGCAAGGATGCATCTAGAAGGGAAGGATTCATCTAGAAGGGAAGAATACATCTAGAAGGGAAGGGTACATCTAGAAGGAAGGATACATCTAGAAGGCAAGGATGCATCTAGAAGGGAAGGATTCATCTAGAAGGGAAGAATACATCTAGAAGGGAAGGGTACATCTAGAAGGGAAGAATACATCTAGAAGGGAAGAATACATCTAGAAGGGAAGGGTACATCAAGAAGTGAAGGATACATCAAGATGGGAAGGGTACGTCTAGAAGGGAAGGGTACATCTAGAAGGGAAGGGTACATCTAGAAGGGAAGGATACATCAAGATGGGAAGGGTACATCTAGAAAGGAAGAGTACATTTAGAAGGGAAGGGTACATCTAGAAGGGAAGGGTACATCTTGAAGTGAAGGATACATCAAGATGGGAAGGGTACATCTAGAAAGGAAGGGTACGTCTGGAAGGGAAGGGTACTTCTAGAAGGGAAGGGTACATCTAGAAAGGAAGGGTACATCTAGAAGTGAAGGATACATCAAGATGAGAAGGGTACATCTAGAAGGGAAGGGTACATCTAGAAGTGAAGGATACATCAAGATGAGAAGGGTAAATCAAGAAGGGAAGGGTACATCTAGAAGTGAAGGATACATCAAGACGGGAAGGGTACATCAAGAAGGGAAGGGTACATCTAGAAGGGAAGGGTACGTCTAGAAGGGAAGGGTACATCTAGAAAGGAAGGGTGCATCTAGAAGTGAAGGGTACATCAAGAAGGGAAGGGTACATCTAGAAGAGAAGGGTACATCGAGAAAGGAAGGGTACATCTACAAGGGAAGGATACATCTAGAACGGAAGGCTACATCTAGAAGGGAATGGTACATCTAGAAGGGAAGGCTACATCTAGGAAGGAAGGGTACATCTAGAAGGGAAGGGTATATATAGAAGGGAAGGGTACATATAGAATGGAAGGGTACATCTCGAATGGAAGGGTACATCTGGAAGGGAAGGGTACATCTAGAAGGGAAGGATATATCTAGAAGGGAAGGGTACATCTACAAGGGAAGGGTACATCTACAAGGGAAGGGTACATCTAGAACAGAAGAGTACATCTAGAAGGGAAGGGTACATCAAGAAGGGAAGGTTATATCTAGAAAGGAAGGGCACATCAAGAAGGGAAGGGTACATCTACAAGGGAAGGATACATCTAGAAGGGAAGGGTACATTTAGAAGTGTAGGGTACATCTAGAATAGAAGTTTTTTTTTTTTTTTTTTTTTTTTTTTTTTTTTTTTTTTTTTTTTTTTTTTTTTTTTTAGAAACTCAGGTACAAAAATTATATGGAAACATAATCAATATGTAACAAGATTCAGGCAGTAAAACGATAATCTGCAGTGACTACACAAATACCAAAGAAGCACTTACATAATGACATCAGAATTGGCTGCTGCACTCCAATCAAACACTACTTTTATGTACCGTGCTTCACGTGAAAAAATGGTCTTATAATAAAAACGATAGTCCTACTTAGTAATGCTGACACTCCCCCCCCCCCCCTTGAAAACTTTACCACTTTCACCTGAGTATACTCATTGACATCTCTTATACATTTATTAGAGCATTAAGGATATCATTGACAACATGTATAAACACAATCCAGCCATCTAAAAGGCTGACTATAATACAAGAAAAGTCTGAACATGATGGCACACATCCACCAAAAAAAAAAACCAATCCACACCCTAACCCTCATATACCCTATGATAACAATCAATATCGTGGACGGTGGTGGATTTAATACACTACCGCTGACTCTTCACCCCCCCCCCACATGCCTAGTAACTGTGTCTGCCGTCACCACTCATAACCTCCATCAGTCATTGAATTTAATAATACATTAAGGTACAATAACAAAGGAATATAAGAACCCCTTATCGTCTCCGCCACAGAAAAATAAAATTGTTACATTTTCTAAATACATACTGCTGATTCATCTTTGTGCTTACAAAATATCCCCCATCACCTATGCTTTTTATCTCTTTACTCCAAAGCTAAAAACCAGATTATACATTTCATCAATCAAATTATATTACAATAAGCATAATAATATCAATACTTATCATCCGACTAGTAGGTGTACATTATTATCACCCTGAGTTCCATGAAATTTACATAAGAATTAATACATATATTGACAATCCTCACAATCCTTCCCGTCTTCTAAATACAGTGTACATATATCCAATGACATTTCGTTATGATCAATCATATTTACGTACACTTCCCCTTTTCCCAGTGCAAGATAAATGCCACTTGCACTAGAGTCACAACACCTTACATTTGTTCACTTAAAACGTATAAAATAAGAACTAACATAAAAAACTTATAACCATATATAGATAGTAATTATTTGACAAAGTGAAGAATACCAACTAAAATGGTAACAGTACACTAGAAATTGTAACTCACTCACTAATACATATTCCCATTTTTATGTATTATGTTCAACAGATAATTTTTTTTAA
>NW_026489933.1:0-14699 GCF_026875155.1 Cherax quadricarinatus
GTGGAGGCGGGAACCATACATAGTTTTAAGACGAGGTTTGATAAAACTCATGGAGCAGGGAGAGAGAGGACCCTGTAGCAACCAGTGAAGAGGCGGGGCCAGGAGCTAAGACTCGACACCTGCAACCACAAATAGGTGAGTACAAATAGGTGAGTACAAATAGGTGAGTACACTCACACACACAGTGGACACCTGTGACGAGCGGGGTTCCACAGGGTTCGGTCCTAGGACCTTTGCTATTTCTGGTATATGTGAATGACATGATGGAAGGGTTAGACCTAGAAGTGTCCCTGTTTGCAGACGATGTGAAGTTAATGATGAGACTTAAATCATATGAGGATCAGGCAGGACTTCAAAGAGACCTGGACAGGCTGGACACCTAGTCCAGCAACTGGCTTCTCGAATTTAACCCCGCCAAATGCAAAGTCATGAAGATCGGAGAAGGGCAAAGAAGACCGCATACAGAGTATAGGCTAGGTGGCCAAAGACTGCAAACCTCGCTCAAGGAGAAAGATATTGGGGTGAGTATAACACCGAGCACGTCTCCGGAAGCACACAACCAGATAACTGCTGCAGCATATGGGCGCCTGGCAAATGTGAGAATAGCGTTCCGATACCTTAGTAAGGAATTGCTCAGGACACTGTACACCGTGTACGTCAGGCCCATATTTGAGTATGCAGCACCTGTTTGAAACCCACACTTGATCAAGCACGTCAAGAAATTAAAGAAAGTGCAAAGGTTTGCGACAAGGTTAGTTCCAGAGCTAAGGGGAATGTCCTACGAAGAAAGGTTAAGGGAAATCGGCCTGACGACACTGAAGGACAGGAGGGTTAGGGGAGACATGATAACAACATACAAAATACTGCGTGGAATAGACAAGGTGGACAGAGACAGGATGTTCTCGAGAGGGGACACAGAAACAAGGGGTCACAATTGGAAGTTGAAGACCCAGATGAGTCAAAGGGATGTTAGGAAGTATTTCTTCAGCCATAGAGTAGTCAGGAAGTGGAATAGTCTAGCAAGTGAGATAGTGGAGGCAGGAACCATACATAGCTTTAAGATGAGGTATGATAAAGCTCATAGAGCAGGGAGAGAGAGGACCTAGTAGTACTCAGTGAAGAGGAGGGGCCAGGAACTGAGTCTCGACCCCTGCAACCACAATTAGGTGAGTACACACAGATGAATCACAGGGATGTTAGGAAGTATTTCTTCAGTCACACAGTAGTCAGGAAGTGGAATAGTTTGGTAAGCGATGTAGTGGAGGCAGGATCCATTCATCGCTTTAAGCAGAGATATGATAAAGCTCATGGTGTGGGGAGAGTGACCCAGTAGTGGCCAGTGAAGAGGCGGGGTCAGGAGCTGTGAATCGACCCCTGTAACCACAACTAGGTGAGTACACATACCCACACAGTGGAGTGGAGAAGTCACGCGCGATTGAGGTCGTGAATTCGCGGCATTTTCTGACTGTACCATAGGGAATAGAGCGTGGAATACAAGCGTGTCCAAACATAAGAGTGCATATAACCACTTAAACCGCACAAAAAGGAAATATATGTGATCACAGAAGAGAAAACATAAAAATAGTGCCAAGTGTTAAGGGACGGCCCGGAATAAGGAAGGGGAGTGGTTGGGAACTAGGCCTACGAGTGTTTCCACACAGTACGTAGTGGAGTATTTTGAGGAATAAGTGCGACTCAAGATCAGGGAGATTAGAGATAAGTATAGGTGTGCCTGTAAATACGAGTGCAGTGAAAAAGTTAGATGAACTTGTGACTACAGTGCCTACAGCAAGGTAGGGGAAGCAGTTACCGTGATGAGGAGAACCATCATGCAGCTGCAACTATGCAGGACCCAGGTGCCGGACGTGGTTGTATGGGGGAGTTTGGGTCTGGCCCTGCAATACTGATAGCTGAGGGTCTTAAACCCTGCTCTGGAGAGCTGAATATTATAATAGAACACTTAGCAAGGGGGAGTAACTCGAGAGGGTCTTTAGCGGTGCCACACACACTCACCAGCGAAGTGCATAGGCCAGGAAAAACACACCTATATTGTAAGCAAGTTTATTTAGGCATACACAAATACTGTGCATAGATTGCCATAAACAGGAGCATAGTTGTAGAGAATCTAGTGTAGAGGAACTGGAGAGAGCCCAAAAAGCCGGACAGTGATTTAGTTTACTGCTAAATTATGGTAGAATCCTGGAAAGAAGACTTGGGTGACAGGATAGTAATGCACTTACATGTCCATGCGCACACATGTGAACGTAAGAGGGCTACAAATTCACACACAAACTTGTAGTCCCTACCCTAGTGGATATCTCTATCCCTCATTTCCCCTCTCCCACACCCTCTCACTACACTCACACCCACACTCTCTCACCCACACTCACACCCTCTCTCTCTCTCTCTCTCTCTCTCTCTCTCTCTCTCTCTCTCTCTCTCTCTCTCTCTCTCTTCTCTCTCTCTTCTCTCTCAATCTCTCTCTTTCTCTTCGACCTCTCTTTCTCTCTCTGCCTCTCTCCTATCCCACTCTCTATCCCTCCTCCTCCTCCTCCTCCACCTCCTCCTCCACCCCCTCCTTCACACTCTCACAATATTTCTCCCACGCTCTTCCTCACACTCTCTCACACTCTCTCAATCTCACACTCTCTCATACTCTCTCACTCTCTCACACTCTCTCTCACACTCACACTTCCTCACTCTTTCACACTCTCTCACACTCTCTCTCTCACACTCTCACACACTCTCTCACACTCTCACACTCATACTCTCTCGCACTACCCTAAACTCCCACACTCTTGCACACACTCTCACACGCTCTTACACTCCCTCACACTCTCACATTTACACTCTCTCACTCACACTCACACCCACTCACATTCACTAATACCCACACTCTCTCACTCGCACTCTCTCACTCACACTCTCTCACTCACACTTTCTCAATCACACTCTTTCAGTCACACTCTCTCACTCACACTCCTACACCCTCCCACCCACACTCTCACTCACACTCTCTCACTATTTCTGGGCACTCAGCACTTAACTACGACAACCAACACACACACCAACACACACACACACACACACACACACACACACACACACACACACACACACACACACACACACACACACACACATACACACACGAGGACCAAGCAGAACTACAAAGGGATCTGGACAGCCTGCAGGCCTGGTCCAGAAATTGGCTCTTGGAGTTCAACCCCACCAAGTGCAAAGTCATGAAGATTTGGGAAGGACAAAGACCGCAGACGGAGTACAGTCTAGGGGGAAAGAGACTACAAATCTCACTCAAGGAAAAAGAACTTGGGGTGAGTATAGCACCAGGAACATCTCCTGAAGCGCACATCAACCAAATAACTGCTGCAGCATATGGCCGCCTAGCAAACCTAAGAACAGCATTCCGCCATCCTAATAAGGAATCGTTCAGGACCCTGTACACTGTGTACGTTAGGCCCATATTGGAGTATGCAGCACCAGTTTGGAACCCACATCTAGCCAAGCACGTAAAGAAAGTAGAGAAAGTGCAAAGGTTTGCAATAAAACTAGTCCCGGAGTTAAGGGTTTATGTCCTACGAGGAGAGGTTAAGGGAAATCGACCTGACAACACTGGAGTACAGGAGAGATAGGGAGAACATGATAACGACGTATAAAATACTGAGAGGAATTGACAAGGTGCTGTTTCATCACCAGCTTCAGATACCGGGGTTTCGACTGACTCCTTCGATAAGTCTAACCTCCGCTCTTCTTTGACTATGCTTCCGGCCTCTCCCTCTACGGTGCGGCAATTTTCGAATCGCCATCCCGTCCCACGTCGGACCAACTCCGGTCCCACTCCTAAACGCCCACATTTGCCTGATGATACTTCTTCGCCACCTTCTCGTTCTACTCAGAAAAGACCGACACGTCATGCACTCCCTTTCCGCGCCCAGTTTCGGAATGCACAATGGACTCAATTCTTTACTTTATGACCGACTTCCTCTACTGCCTATCTTTCCGACCATAGTATTGGCAAGGCGCTCCTACACCATGTTGGTAGAGATATATTCATTCACACTCGGTACACGTATCATCACAGTCCAGAATGCTAGCCAAGCTCAAGACCTTTCTCTTCTTCCAAATACCGATACTATTCCTGTCACTATCGAAAAACCACTCCCTCAATTCTTGTAGTGGCACTGTCATTCTGCCGCATAACTTTGTCCAGCAGAATTTCCAGATATGTGGCAATGAGATTCTAGAACAGATGAAACTCCAAGACCTCCCAGTCCTCAAAGTAGACACTTCTGTCCTTCCTGCCCACGGCAGAGATGATACCCTTGCAATGTAGCTCGATTAACTTTCGACTGCCGTCAACTCCCATCCTCTGTTTATATAGTGGGACATCATTTACAAGTTTGAAAGTTGATCCCAGCACCGCAACAGTGTAGAAATTGCTGGCGTTTTGGTCTTACAGCGAAATACTGCAGGTCTATGGCGGAATGCCCAGTCTGTGGTGCCGATGACCATTCCAAAAAGTTTTGTAGTCTACCTCCCTCTTGCCTTAATTGTCATGAGGCTCACCCATCTTACTTTCACCGATGTGAGAAATCCGTTGCCTCAAAGAGGCAGAAGGCTTCCCCTATGCTTTGGCAGTTTCTCATCTCCGCCTCCAAGGAAGACTACCCCGTATTTCTTATTTTCGTGTTTCTAAACGTCCTCCCAACTCTGGGGTCCCATCTTCTGCAGCCTTCTCTGAGGTTACCCCTTCCATAGTCACTCATGTCTCTAATTATTTTGCTGTCCTGAACTCAGAAGTCCCTACCTTAACACCTCGGTCTATTCTCACTTCTTCCTGTTCTCCCTCACAAGTTCCGGTATCGACATGACCTCGTGCAACACCTCCTGCCAATCTCCCCTCTACTTCTCAGAAGTCCAAAAAATCCCCATTACTCAAATCTCCTTTAAACCCTCCTTCCCTCCTTCTACCTCCACATTTTACCTTTCCAGTCTCTGTACCTGGTTCTTCACCTCTCACTGGCTCTTTTACAAGTGTAGAGGTTCACCCTCCTCGTACTGTACCTTCCTCCTCTGTCCCCTCCCAAGTTTCTTCCTCTTTTGCTCCCTCCCAGTTTCCTTCTTCGTCCTCCATTGATGAGCTTTTACACCTCTTCTCGACCTCAGTTTTAACTGTAGCTTCTCATTCTATACCCCAGAACTCGGGCAGGCATTCTCAGAAGTGCGTGCCTTGGTGGTCTCCTGCTTGTGCTCAGGCAGTACGACTGAAACGCCCTGAGTGGGGCAGGTACAGGTACAATAGAACCACAGAGAGATTTCTTGATTTTAAGCAGAAGCTAGAGGTCGCTTGCCGTCTTATCCCTGACGTAAAACGCACTTGCTGGCAAGATTATGTTTCCACCATCACCTCTGCTGCCTCTATGAGTGCAGTCTGGAGAAAAGTACAGAAACTGGGTGGTAAATACTCTCCCGACCCGGCTCCTGTTCTGCGGGTAGCCAGTGTTGATATAGCAAACCCTCTTGACGTTGCCATTGAAATTGGTAATCATCTCGTCCGTATTTCTCAGGGGCTCCATCTATGCCCCTCGTTTCTTTTCTCAAAGTCTCTAAGAGAGTTAGCACTCTTAGACTTTTCTTCTCTCAAAGAAGAATCTTATAATGTGTCATTTACACTTCTGGAACTGGAGGCAACACTCTCAGCTTGCCGATCATTGGCAGCTGGGCCTGACGGCATCCATATTCAGATGTTACTACATTTACATCAGCCAGCCCTTGCAGTCCTCTTACAACTCTTTAATCTTATTTGGTCACAAAGATTTTTTCCCCTACTTTTGAAAATCTGACATGTTCCCAAAACCCCCAAAAAAGGGGTACAAACAGGACTATGCCTCCCATATCGTCCAATTACTTTTACCATTTGCAGTTTGAAAGGGTGATGAAAACGTTTGGTATATCGACTTTTAATTTTGTTTTTTAGAGAACACAACAGTCTCCCCACTGGGTCAATATGGTTTTTCATAAGGGCCGTTTCCCTTTGACCCCTTACTATGCTTGGTTTAAGTATGTTCGAAATCCCTTTGCGAATAACCCTAAGTTATTCCCCTTTTTTTTTTTTTAAACCTTGAGAAGGCATATGACACAAACTTGGGGGTTTATAATTTTTTTTGCCCCAAGCCCACCCCTTTTAAACCTCCGGGGCCCAATCTCCCACCCCCCTTTAAAGTTTCCCCCCAAAAAGTCTCTGGTTTAAACTCTATCGAAAGCCTTATTTGAAGTCCATATACACAGTATCATATTCATTACCGGGACTCCCCCTTTCAAACACCCTAGTGAAAAAATTTAGTAAATTCTTTAAGACGGAAAATTTCCCTTTGTAAAAACCCTTTTTTTTGAGATTCTTTAAATCAATCTGTGCCTATTAAGATGGCTAGGGAATTGCTTCGGAAATTTAAATTGATTCCATAAATTTTTCCCCCACTATGGAGGTAAGGCTTTTGGGTCATATTCAACCCAAAGGACCTGTCACCTGCCTTGTAAATGGGAAATTAAAATTTGCCTTTTTCCACTTATCAGGCACTATCCATTTTTTAGTGATAGTTAAAAAGATTAGCCAAAGGTTATGCAAATTCCTTTTTCACTTTCCCCTTTAAATCCTTGCAAACATTCATCGGGGCCTGGGGATTTTTTTAGGTTTAGTTTCTCTATTTGTTGAGGACCATGTCACTATTTACGGCAATCGTAACATATTTCTTTTATCGTCCGGGTTCTACTTTAATATATTATTTCGGGAAAATATTATTATTTTTTTCCGGGGTTTTGAAAAACTAGAGAAAGTGGGTATTGAAAATTTTCAAAACATTTCCTTTTTCACTGTCAGTGATTGGCCAGAGTTACTTTTAAGGGGGCCCAATCTTGCCCCTAATTTAAATTTTCTGTTTCCTGAAAGAACTCTTTTGGTTTTTCTTTAAACCCCTTTTGCGACCTTACCCCCTCATAACCCCTTTTTTTGCTTTTCTTATTCCTGTCTTTATTTCTTTCTTTAATTGAAATTTTGATTTCTTAACTCCCCAATCCCCTCTTTTGATACGCCTTTTTTTTATGCCTCTTTTTTTCCCCCAAATGAGATTTTTTAAAATCTATTGTTCATCCATTTGGGATCATTTTTGTTGATGAAATTTTCCCTTTTTCGGAGCAAAAGGGGTCTGGGCAGCTAGAACAAATGCTCTAAAAAAACGACATAATTGGAAACCCAAAGATAACCTACCTGCCCCATAGTCAGGCCCAACCCCAATTTTTAGCCCACCCGGGAAATTTTTTCAGCCCCCATGAAGTGGGCCCAAGCGAAAATCGGGGACAGAGATTTGATTGCGGTTATCTGGTTTAATTCCATGATATTTTGGAAAACTAAGTGATTTGTGCCCACTTTCCCCAAGCCATCTTTAAACCTCAAGATTATTAATTAGTGAATCTTTTTTTGGCAAAAAACCAATTTAAAGGGGGCCCCAGATTGTTTCCTCTATTTGGGTTTTTCTGTACAACCTGTTCAAAAAACCCAATCCTAAACCCCGAAATAAAAGAAAGTCATGAATCAAGTTTTCCCCTGTATTTTGTTCCAATCAATTTTTTTCTGAATTTAAAAAATTCCCCTTTTAAATCCAACATTTTTATCTAGTTTCCTCACGAATTTCGCCCCCCAAAACAGTTTTACTGCACTCCCTATAAGGGTTTTTGGGGGCCCTATAAATCAAAACCCAAAAATTTAAATTTTTTTTTGGGGGTTTCCACGCCCCTCGAAAAAACACGGTGGGGGTTTCTGGGTTCGTTTCCCGGGCCAGAGTGGGAAACATTGGATTGTTTTTTTTTCCCAACCGGGTTGTCTATGTTCCCCACTTTAAAATGGGTACCTGGGGGGTTAGTCGACGGTGGGGGTTTCGAAATCCTGGGACCCCTGACCTAAGGAGGCCGGTCAAAAAGCCCGGGCCCGCGGGGGCTTTGCCCCCCCCCGGAACCTCCCCAATAAACTCCAGATAAAAAATTCTGTGTTCGATGTTTCTAATCTTATATCATGTCAAAACAAAAAATTTTAAAAATTTTTTCTTGCCCATACATCCCCCATTTCCACCACCCTTCCTGTTGACCCATAAGTGGGGAATAGTTTATAACTCTGTATGTTGCATTCAAAGGCTTTTGGCTATCTTTCAGGTAAACCCAGGTCTCGGGTTATACCAATAAAAACAATATTACCTACACTTGCAAAAAAATTTTTGCTAAACTATCTTATTTCTTAGACCCCTTTACTATTTGTATAGAAAAACCTTTAAAGGGACTAGTCCTCGTTGCCCTCTACTATTCTCTTTGCTTGTTGATCAATTGATTTGCCTTTGTTTAGAAAACCCTTTTTTTTGAAAAAATTTTTTCTTTTAAACTATCCTGAGGAAACCCGGTAATTAACTGTTTTTTTTTTAACCCAAATGCTGCAGCCTGATTTTTTTCCCCCCAAACACCCATACCTCTATAATTACATTTTAAAAATTCTAGAAAAGGGTCATCAATTATCCTCTAAATTGAATTGACTAATGAAACCCAAATTCCCTCCCCAAGAGATAACCCCCTCCCTTGCATACATATCACTTTTTCCCAAAAAGAATGGGGCCCCATTTTTAAATTTAATGGAATTTCAATTTCCTTGTAGTACCTGTCTGGGCCACCCAATTTTATACCAATTGCCCTTACATCCTTTCCCAATGCCCACCCCCCTTTCTGGGCAAGTGCTACACGGACGGGAAATCCCCCCCTTTAGCCCCTAACTACTTCTATGGTGCCCCTGAACTTACCCAAAGCAGCTCCCTCCCTTCCCTTCCCAGTGCATTACCCCCAGCACAAAGACAGATAAGGGGCTTGTTCCCATTCCCTGCCATAATTTTAAACCCAACCTGCTGACTAGGTCCCAACACCACCCCGGGAAAGGGGCACACTCTCTGTCTGATTTTTCCTGTCTGTTACAAATTGCAGGGTCCATATTTTCTTACCTGAGAATCGCCTACTTTTAAAAATTTTTCTTTCCTTGATTAGCGGGGGAATCAGTGGTCCCTTTCAACCCACTAACCACTAAAGGGTACAATCGTCTTGGAGAACAGAGAATTGATTTCCTACCTTCACATCTGCTCTTTTAAATTTCCCCCCAAAATTCCCCCCTTCCCCCCAAAACTGGAATCATTTGCCCCCTTTAAGCGGCTGCCACTTCACTGCTGGTGACCATTTTTTTTTCCCCCAAACCCCTCATACGAAGCTTCAGTTTCCTTTTTTCCCCCTGAAGAAGTAGAATCCCCTTTTTCAACCCCATAAACCTGAGTTTCTAAAACACTACAACAACCATGGGGGTTTGGTAACTCCCAAGACTTAGGCAGGAAAGGCCCGAGGTGCCCCACTGACCTCAGCGTACATACAAAACCTTTTGGTATGCATTTTTTTCCCTTTCCTATAGCCCCTGGGGGAAAATACGCAATTTTTTTTGTTTATTTTTTAAATTTATAGAAAAGGGATCAACACCCTATACAATATCTGTGCTCGAAAAAGGGAGTTTTGATTGGAAACTAAAGTCTATGAATTTACTTGACCGCTTGGTTGATTTGAGACAGTGGTAAACCAGGAAAGGACCCCTGTTTGGGACATTTAGGGTCCCCCTTTCACTCTCTGGCTGGACCTCATCAAAGGACCCCTGATATCGGACATTTGGGGTTTCCCCTTAAATTCGGGCGGACCCATAAAGGGAGTATGATTCTGTTGGGACCCGGGAAAAACATGTATCTCATAGCTCCGTGAGACTTTGGAGCAGAGTTTTATTTAGAGTAGTGTTTTCGCTTTTTTTGGGGTTTTGTAATTTAGTGAGGCATTCTCTATCCCCAACAAAAATTAAAAACCTTTTTTCTGGCTGGCATTTACAAAACTGCCCGTGTCGGGGGGGTTGGAAGTTGCTGAACTGGGGGATTCAGTAATTTGGGGTTTTTTTTCTTGTGTGGAGGACCTTTTCATTGCCATTTACCTTTTTTGTTTGGGGAAAATGGCCGTTTTATGTTTTAAAACAAAGGGTGTTTTGTTGCCTCTGTTGTTCACAAGTTACTTATTTAAGTACGTACTTTTTTTGTGAATCAAAATTCTAAGTGGAGCCTAGCCGAGCACACTTTTTTAAAAAAACTCCCACCACTCTAATCATTTGACTACAAAAACAGTAAAGTGGGCATACTGGATGGTAAAAATTTTTATAGTTCAGTATATAAGTTAAAAATTTAAATTAAATTTACAAAAAGAAAAAAACTTAATAATTATGGGTTTCTTTAAGCTATAAAAAAAGTGATGTGGGACGAGTTTTTCCTTTTTTTGTTTAACTGTAAATTTTTAAACCTGGACTTCTTTTTGCTATTTTAGTTTTTTCAAACTTTTTTTTGAACATTAAAAAGGGGATTAAAAACCGACAGGTTGTTGGGAAGACACATATGCATCAGTTTTGGAACGTTATTTCGAAAGTTTCGCCCACACGTAGGGGAATTTTTTATTTTTTTGAAAGTTTCCCCCTACACAGTAGGGGAATCTTTTTTTCGAAAAAAGTTTTTGCCTTTCACAGTAAAACTCTTTAGTCGATACAGAAAAATTTATAGAAAGAAAATACTTGGGAAAACGAATTTTAATCAGTCCCTCACCCCTTTAAGTTTTTAGGGGGGTACCTCAGTCTGGAGAAGAGATTGTTTCCCTAGGGCCCGAAACCAAAATGGGTTGAAGTGACAGGGGAAAAAAGTTTTGAAATAAAGATTTCCCAACTGTTGCATATGTGTCTTACCTAACAAATTTATTTTCCCAGTATTTTTTTTCACTAGTTGAAAATTCAATATATAAGGGGTAATTGGTCGTGATTTTTTTCTAACGAACTGTTTTCAAAACCAGAAACAAACCTAGTAATGCTGGAGTGGGATTTATTAATTTACTTATTGTTGTTGTTGTTGAAGATTCGCCCTACCACCCCCGGGTTTGGGGCTTTTTCCAAATGGTTTTCCCGACCTTGGCCCCTGTCTTGGGAGTATTGAGACCTATGTCCCGCCATGGAAGGAGGTGCAAGTAACCCCCTTTATTTTCCCGGGGGCCAACTGCCCCCCGGCCCCAGTCCCCCTATTCCCCCCCCACGGGGCTCGAAGGGAGAAGCTAAAGGGCCCCTGGTCTGCCCCTCTTCCCCCCCTCCAGGGGAAATCGTGGGAATGGCAGTCTTTTTGAGCTGCAAGTGGGAGTAAGATCTGGGACTTTTTCCCCCCCCTTGGAGGACTCGTGGGGGAAAGGGGTCTTTTTATTGGGCCCTAGTGTTTTTTCTGGTTTGATTTCTGTACAAAAAGATTGTTATTTTGTAACACCAAAATATATTTTGCAATATGGCCCAGTGGGGGCAGCAACTCTTGAAATAAAGTGGCCCGTTGGGCAACGTACGTATAAAATCAGGAATTTTTTAAATAGAACTACTTAGGATTTAAAAACCCGTATGTGTAGCCAGGATAATAGTATAACCCTAATGAGGTTTCAAAGGGAATTTTGCAGTTGGAGTATCTAACCTCACAACAATAAACCCCCCTATTATTTTCCCCCGACTGATGCAGTATCTCTTTGTTTTTACCCGGGCAGATGCCCGTTCTACCTTGTTCTCCAAAAACTGATGCAGAAAAACCGGGTTTTCTTGTTTTTCTTCTTGATTAGTACTCCTGGGTTTTTGCATATTTCCACCTGCTTTTTTTCCCGGGCTGGAAAGTACTACCACGTACTTGGGCCCCAGCACACTGATCAACCCCCTTTCTTTTTCCCCCATTTCTAAAGCCGGTGTATCCCCTAGTTTCCCAGAAAGATGAAGTTCTTGATAAAATTCTTTCTTTTCGTTCGGGTAAAATGATCAGCTATAAAATTTTTTTTTCCCTTTGGGGCTTTGAATCCTTTGGGAAAATTTTACCCACCGCCTACCCTTCATTCTTTTTAAAAGGACTCTTTCCCAAAAGGGGGTTCCTTTAAAGCTGGTTAGGGGCTTTATCTAGGGAAAATGGATCTGTGCTCCGGTTCCTTGAATTTAGTCTGAAAAACCTTTCCCCCCCCCAAAATGCCTGTATAATCCCATGGGTTTAAACTCTCCCGTGATTATAATAATCATTTTTAAAGGGGAAAAAAATCACAGTGGCACATATTACCAAAGGAGAGGGGAAAAAGAAAAATAATGGTTTTTAAAAGAAACTTAGAACACAACACATTTAAGGGAAATGAGGTTCCACGAGAATCAGTACCCGTTTAAAAAAAGGGGAAAAAATTTTTAAAGGGAAAAACAAAAAAAAACCTGGAGGGCAAAAGAGGGGTTGGTTAAGGGGGGGAAGGGTCTACCGGAAAGCACAACAGCAAATTTAAAAGTTTTTATAAACTTTTAAAATAACGGGAAAAAGGGGGGAAATTTTAATACCAAGCAAAAAGTGCACATCCGCCAAACCCGCTTCTGGAAAAAATTTCGTGTAGTGGAGAATCTAAGACTTAGCTTTAAAAACCGTCATCAAAAGTAAAATTAGGCACATGGAACATCTGGGTAGCTTTAAATTTTTAGTCATTTTCCCCCAAAACCCTTGGGTTTATACAACACAGGGACAGGGACTGAAAAAGCTATTGTGGGGAAAAGTTTCCTCAATAAAAAGTTTGAATTGTGGGTCCCTGTATCTTTTTCAAAACCCAAAAAGGGAAAAATTTTAAAAGGGGGTAAAAAAATTTCCCCCTCCCAAACCCGATTATGTACAAAACCTAGGGGGTGAACACCTATATTTACAGTTTTACCCATTACGGCCCGCGAAGTATTGTATGAAAATAAACCACTGGTTAAAGGGAAAAATCTGCCCAATAAAAAATACCCGATGTTGCACGGTTTTTTAATTCTTAAAACCCGTCGTAAATTTTCCTTTCCGTTGATAAATTTTTATTTAAAGTCATAAGTCTCTCTTGAAAAGTGTAAGACCCCTCTTGAAATACGAAAAAACCCCTATGGAGTCCAAACATTTTAAATTTAAATTTCAAGAAAACCCAAAGAAAGTCCAGAGATGTTTAAAAAAAAATATACCCAAATGATTTTTAGAGAAAAACAAATTTGGGACCCAGAAAAGTCAGGATTTTTTGGGGAAAATACTTACAGGGGGTTTATAGGGGGTGAAAAAGAGAGACGTAGATAGGCGAGAATTTTAAAAACGAGGAGGGACCTTGGACCAAATGACGCAAAGATGCCAGGAATGCCAAATTTTTAAACCTTTGTTTTGGGTCGAAAATTTGGGAAATATACGGAAGGGAAAAGTGCCCCGGGGACATACCCAAAAAATTTTCTTCAGGAACAGCCCTGAAAGTGTTTTTAGAAAATTAAAGGGAAAAAGTAAACCCAGACACAGTCATTTATGGGGGCCCCGCCAGAAACTGAGACTCGACCCTTGCAGTCACAAACTGGTGGGTACCTTTATTCTGGAAACGTTTCGCCATACAGTGGCTTCTTCAGTCCACTGCAGATAAAGAGAGTTTGATGAGGAGTTTTGAGGTAATCAGTCCCTCAGCCTGGGTCGGTGTGATCAGCCCATCAATCTTAGCAAAAGTGCAGCATATTAGCGGAGATGGAGCTTATGTACTGATGAGTGATTAGGTGGAGCAGTGGTAGGCGAGGTCACCAGCGAACAAAGCCATTAGTGGGAACAAAGCCATTAGTGGGAATAAAGCCATTAGTGGGAACAAAGCCATTAGTGGGAACAAAGCCACTAATTGGATCTTGATGCAGGGATTTCTTCAGAACTTGTCTAAACCTATAGACAGCCCTACTTCCACTAGTGGTTTTGTTCGCTGTTGACTCCGCCTATCATTTTCCCAAACCTCACATCGACTCAAGGTTGAGGGACCGATTATCTCAAACTCCTCCTCTTCTTCCACATTTTCCTGCATTGGACTGAAGAAACCAGTGTGTGTGAGGCGAAACGTTTCCGGAATAAAAATACCCAAATGTTGCACAAGTCGATTTTGTGAGCCATTTATTCACAAAATAAACATCTCACATCTCACCCTCATCCTCTTTCTCTCGACCTCACCCTTAGCCCTCGTCCATACTTCTATTTCTCGACCCTTTATTATCACCCTAACCACTAATTAATCCATAAAATCAACTCCCCCCTTTTCCTTCAAGTATACCATCACCTTTACTGATTTACTCCTCACCTTTAAAAAACACTCCCACTCGTAAGCTCTCACTCCCCCGTTCCCTTTACTTTCCTCCACCTCTGATCCAGCTGGCGTACAGATGATGAGATACGACGAGTTTGCCTACGTTAGAGCACTTCTGCATAACTGATGTGGGCGTGAATGTTTTTCCATTGAAGGCTGGAAGGAGAGCTTGCAGGCAGAAATGCTTGTAGGCAAGTAAGCAAGCATTCAGGAAGGCAAGTAATAAGGCAAGCAAAGAGGTAGGAAAGGGTAGAGGAGGGCAGTCAGGCAAGCAAGCAGGACGACATGCAGGCAGCCAGAAAAGAAAGCTAGCAAGAAGGCTGGGCCCGAAAGATAAACAGAAAACAGATGGGCATACCGGCAGGTATACATGAAATTTGGGTTATGATTTTTACCCTATTTTTCTTTTTTTTCAAAAGGTTTTTCCT